>JANTOP010041524.1:0-10596 GCA_027564815.1 Symmerus nobilis | reverse complement strand
CTCTATTATGTGCGAATGTTTCTTCCAACCAGGTTTTTAAAATATAGCCCTTATGGTTATTTGCAGGGTTTAGCCAGTCCGAATGTTTAGCGTTCAGGTCTCCTGCAAGGATGTAGTAATTATCGACATTGTTGACTTTTAGTAAGTCAAACAAGTCGTAGAATTCGTTCCTATATTGGTTTGAGTCGGTCGTTGAGGAGTATGCTGCGATAATAAGCAGTTTCTTGCCTTGGGCTAGGCGAATTTTTATTATTGTGGTGTATAGGAATTTAAATTGCATAATTTGTGGGATTCAAATTTCTTCGAAAGGGATATTATTTTTAATTAGGATGCCTATACCACCACTAGACCTTCCATCCCTAACGACTTTGTCGCTTCTGACAAATTGGTAGTCCTTAAATATAACATTGCAGTTCGGTCTCAGTTTCGTCTCGCTTAGGAGGAGTGCGTCGGGTTTGTGTTCAGTCAAGAAGTCTTGTAACATATCTCTTCGTTGGTGGGAATAGATTGAGTTGACATTTGCCGCAATTATATGTAGTTTGTTGCGGATAGTGTGTGAGCCAGTTACTATTTGAGACCTAATCAGAATTGAAGATGTAGGTAGAAATGAAATCGACCCTCTGAGTTTGCTCCTCTAGCACCTTGCTTATCGTGTTAAACTTGTCGTCAATGGTTCGCGCGATGAACTGTTTTAATGCCTCGTAATCGAATTGTGGTACTTCAGCTACTACGGATTGTTTTGGGGGTTCTTGATTAGTGATTCCCATTTGAGGAGATTGTTTTGTGTTTTGTGAGTTATTTGCTTTGGTCTTGCCTAGCATGTCAGTGAAAGACAGATTTGGATTGACATATGTATTTATGGATCTTACTTGGAATTGCCGATGCGATCTTTGTTGTTCTCGTCGTTCTTGTATCGCTTTTAGAAATGCCTTGATTTTTGGGCATCCTCGGAAGGATGCTGGATGTCCGTATTCATTACACGAGACGCAAAAGACTTGGTTGAGTTCATGTGACACTCCTTTTTCTAGAGTGCATTCGTTGGGGCCGTGATTTTCTTTGCACTTTACGCATCGGTATGGCATTCCGCAGTTGGAGGCTGTATGTCCCATTCGTTGACATCGGTAGCATTGGATAAGCTCCTTTCGTCTCAATTTTTCCCAACTGATAATTAAGTGGTTAATCTTGTTTGCTTTTGTCAAAGTAGTTTCATTGCTACTAGCGGATATTTGTACTAAAAATAGATTAGAATTAGTATTTGCGTTTGTTAAGTTACCTTTAGTATTGAATTTGTTGACTTTTATAAAGTCTACCCCTGTTAAGTTCAGAGCTTTAAGAGTCGATAATATTTCAGACGGTTCTTCATCCCCATCCAAGCCACGTAAGATGAATGTTTTCATTTTTTCCTCAGCAGGGGTAAATGTGAAGTTGGGGATGTTTGTTGATTTAAGGAATTGCTTGACTTTGTGGTAGTCTTCAATGTGTTCTAGTGACAATACGTGTTTGTTTGGTGCTACCTTTTTCAGTGTGTATTTGTTGACATATATGCTCTGGAGCATATTGTTAATTGTTGACGCCTTTTGGTCGAATATATTCATTGGCGGTAGATTGGTTTTTTCCCCCTTAAGTTCATGCTCGTTCGTGCTGATAAAGGTGTTGGAAGATTTGCGGCTTTCGATGTTGTCGCTTTAGGACTTGGAAGGACTGGGTCGGTATCCATCACGTTATTTGGCGTTTCTACTTCTAGTAGTGAGAATTGGTTGCCTACCGTGATGGCCGGGTATATCAGCTGTTGTAATTTTGTTGGCGGATGGTTGGGATAGTTGGGGTATTTTTCCTGCCCCTGGCTGTTGTGACCTCTCGATTTGTTTTCGAAGCTCATCGATCTGTTTTTGCAAAGTCTTATTTGCCTCTTGTGATGCTTTGTATAGTTCTTTTGTTGCTTTTAATTCGTCCGTTTTGTCTGGGTTCCTCGATCCTGACCGAGATCTTGATTTTTTTGCTTTCATTGTTTGGAACTCATCCGAGTCCGAAGTCATCCGGATATGTTCCGCTGCTCGCTTTTCTGCTATGCTTGCTTAGATTGTCTGTGTCACCGAATGGATAATAAGATACCCATGCAGAGAAAAAGAAAAAACCCAATTAGATTGGGTGGGCACTTTTCTGTCCCCCTGTATTGCGGTATGTATTTTAATTTGTTATTTTTTTTCACTTTTTTTTGTTTTGTTCTCTTTATTTAAAAATACTATTTGCCGTTATTGTTAGGTATAAAAGATCCACTTTGTTTATATATTTGTAATTTTAATTCACTAATAGGGTTTCGATACACAGATTTATTTTTAATAATTTTGCGATAACGCAAAACGAAAAAATCCAAAGAAAAAATAATAATACAACCACCTTCGGCGGTGGTTATCCACTCTCTGATGATATCGTCGACGATCTGGCAGAACGACGAGAACGCCAAAATTTCAAAATCGAC
The DNA here is from genome assembly GCA_027564815.1 of Symmerus nobilis. NCBI lineage: Eukaryota > Metazoa > Arthropoda > Insecta > Diptera > Mycetophilidae > Symmerus > Symmerus nobilis. The sequence continues at coordinate 8,117 of JANTOP010041524.1, read as the reverse complement.
ATTTTTCTTTTTATTGAATAACCATAACATGATAATTCACTTAAAAGCAAAATCTCGGATTTTAAGATTTTGGCGTTTTCGTCGTTTTGCCAGATCGTCGTCGATATATTGCATATATACACCTACGTTTGTTCCAATCTTCAAAATATTTTTGGTAGGCCGATTTCGGAAGGGCCTCAGCTCCATCTGCGAATTCTCTTTTATGACTTTAATAGTCTCAAAATGTTTTCCACTTGTGGAATTCACACGACGATTCGTGAGCACAATTTTACGTATTCCTCGTTTATTGATGTTGCTGGACGAGAGGTGTGAGATACTTGAAATTTGTTCATACAATTTTAGTATAAGAAAGTATTAGTAAGATACTTTCAGCTCACACAACGATCTCATTTATGTTGAATTCGAAATTGACTTTGTAAGAAAAACTCGAAAATGCCATTAAAACGGAAACCAATTCCAAAATCACTCCAAAAACCAGAGCAACGAAGAATGTTTCAAACAAAGTCAAAAAAGAGATATCAATTTTTGAAGTTGAAGACAGCCGTGGGGCAAATTTTGAAATACGTTATTCCATACCACCTGCCAGTGTAGAGTCAGAACGAGTTTCTTTCTCGATGTGGACATTGGACAATTCGGAACAAAAATCAGATCATCGCTAAACGATGAAACTTTGGACATTTTATGCTTTTTGCGATCATATTTTAAGTCCGAAAAGAAATAAAAGAAGTTAATTAAAAATTTCACTAATTTTATTTTTTGCTTGTATTTTTTGTTTTATTTGCTAAATCCAAACTGAAAAATGGATTAAATATTGAGTATCTAAAATGTTGTTTTTCTATTTCTGTAAGAAAATTTAAATTTCTTCAGAACCAGGTGCAAAACTGGGGACCCGGTTTTGAAAAAATCCAGCAACGGAAAACCGATTCTGAATAACAATTCGTACGGTTCTGCAGCCTATTCACCCCTTCTTACCGTATTGAATATTTTCTGGGCAGTGAATAGTAAATTCAACTAATGTTTAAATCGTATTTGCATACTGATATTTTAGCATTGGTTGGGTTTGTGGTGTGTAGTAACTGTATTAATAACCTGTTAATTAAATTAATTAAAAATGTACATGTTTATTTTTCATCTTATTGTATATAATATTTGCAAACAATGATCATCAAGAAATCTCTGAATTTTGTGCCGTAAATGCTAAACAAAAATAAATCGGCATATAAAAACGTGCAAACATCGATCAATTTATGATCAATGTAGGTTTGTAGTCTCGTGCTAAACTCGGCGAATGGCTTTTCGGCTCGATCGAATATATTTTCGATATATGAGAATTGTACAGATGAAATCATCATGTGACGAGTGTGGTGTATTTCGGCGAATAAAGATTTGCAAGTTTCAAGCATGTGTTTGGATTGCCACTATTTTCTTTCAAGTATTTAAATTTAAAACTATACGTATACATAAAAGCGGCCACGCAACAGTAATAATAAGTAATGTTTCAAGCAAATTAAATAAAAATAAAAATAATGCTCTTGATTCGGTTTAGAGAATATGTGCGGTACATGTTGGTAGTGAAGTATAGTATAAGTCTGTTTAAGTCGGTAGTTACATGAAGTCTCTGACATAGTTCAACTTTATTTGAAATTAAATATTTAACACAGTTTCGCTTAAGACTCAGTATCGTTAACTACGAGAAACGGCTTCGGATAATCACATAATTATTTGTGTAATAATCGCGGTCATTAACACAATCCTATGGCTTGTATATTAGATATTAATCATACGCGGTCATGAATATAAATTGCAGTATTATATTAATCTTTTTTTCCTTCCAATAATTATTACGAATAAATGCAATATATTAAGATTAACATTTTTATATATTAATTTTTTTATCGAACAATTTAATTGAATAATGTCAATGATGTTTCTCATTAAATTGTTTGCAATTAAATTTGGAATATGTTTTGCGAATTTATTTTAAAATTGTGGAATGAAAAATATAATATCAAACTTGGTACATAAAACAAGTGGACAGTCTATATCTGATATCATTAAATAAAGAAAAAGTGGTAACCTAATGGTAAAATAGTTCAATTTTCACTTTGTAATTGCGATTTATTTATAATGCGAACTAATTGATGTTGTTGAACCACAATTTGTTGTATGGTGATAGATAGTACTGTGATAATTATTTTTCTAATTATATTGTAAATAGAGTCGTAAGAAATGAAATCGAGTTCATTTATTAATAACTCAAATTTAAATAAGAAGAGATATCGAATTAATTTTTTAAACTACTTACCTATTTGGTTGTTTTTCCACAATTATATAAGACAACAAATCTTTCTTGTACAGTAGAACTGTACGAATCCAATTTAAATTGTATAATAAATTATCTTAGCAAATATCTAGCTTATAGAAAGCCTATACATTATATACATCTGTACTATTTAGTTAAATTATTTTATGTGTTTATAATATAATTTCACGATTTTATATGCACAACCGACAATAGCGGAAAAATTGCATACATTGCATACACTGCACACTAATCCTATTTTAATAAAGTACATTTATATTAAAGTCGTTAAAGATACTAGAGTAATTTTCAAACTAAGGCCATTCATTAAAAGGCCTGCGTTTTTAAAAAAACACACGAGTAATAGGAAATGGACATGGATAAACCTTGATGGAATTACAAGCTCGTCAGTATAGCAAGCCACGGGATCTTTATTCACAATGTGTCATTGCTAAATAGCTCTAAACCGGAAGTGACAACGTAACTAAGTGCCAAATAGCACAAGATTTGAGTGTCGGTTTTAACAACAACAATTTAAACGATAATATAATATTTGCAACTAATTTGATCAATAATATAATAGTTTGCAACATTTCGTCTTTTATTAAAGAAAATAGCAATGCTATGGATAATGGTCCCACTTTGACAGTTCTTTTAACTCCTGTGTTGAAAATCATAAAATCCCAGACAATTATAAATTGGAACAACGATGTGGTAGCTTTAGTTCATATACTAAGCGAGGCTTATTATAGTAAGCAGCCACTGGAACAAGCAGGTTTTTGTGTATTGTACAACAGAATGGATTATCTTATTACAATGCGCAATATAATATGCGGATTTTATATTAATTTTTGTAGAGTATACTGCATAGACTGCCGATATACATAGGGTGTTCAAATAAGATCTTTCGTTTTAAATTTCCTGCTATTTCACATCTGATTGAGGCATAGATGTCGCTTTTTGAAATTTCAATCAGTTGGATCGATAGATCGATCGGATCAGTTGGAACGCAGTAGATCACTCATCGATATAAACATTTTTAAATATCTTTTGGCTTTTTGGTTTCATTCAACAAACCGATGAACGGTTCCAATTCGGGTTCCACACCGTTCCTACATCTTGAACTTCAAATGACATTTTTGGGGTAGAAATCATAATTCTATTTACATTCTTTTTCAATACGATAAACGGAGAAATAATGGTCACAAACTCCGATAACTCCTCGTTCTGTAGTCGGACAAAATTAATATTACTTAATGAAGATATTCATCGAAATCGCGGGCATCCGCAGAAACATTCATAGCTATATACCATACACCAGCCAATCAAGCACATTTCACATTTCGCTTCTCGTAAAAAATAAATCATAGAAATTCTGTTAGAGTCGCAATCATACGAAACTGCTACTTATTTGCTTTAACGGCCGATAACGGGTAAGAAAAAATTCATCAAGAGAATAAAAGAAATAATTTTGAAGAGGAACGAAGAAGTTTAAAAATGGTTTCATTAAATTTCTCAATTTCTTCATAGACGCTCTCAAAGTTCATAACAAAATTAAGGGATAGATTTTCTAATTCTTCTAACGTTTGGCACAGAATAGGAGGGGATGGTAAAATTTTTTGGGGGTTTGATTCAAAAAATAGAAAGTGCAAGGTTTCTATAAACATTAAATATTTCAATAAATATTACAAAAAATATGTTCAATTATTTTTTATTGTACACATTTTTGCCCTTTTATTATCCTTCAATTTTTGTGGCAAGTGTTATTATTGGGTGTACAAATAAGGAATTTTGAGGGCGTCATCATTTTCCTCTAAGAAACAGTATGTGTCATTTCACTGAAGACATACTTTTTTTGTGCTCTAACCATGTCAACCTTTGTGCCAACAAAACACAATTTGCGGGAAGCGCTGATGTTTTTTTAAATTTGATGAAAAGTGCAGCTGACGGACATCGATTGCTGTGTGAAGCATATCGGGAACATGCTCCATCAATAAAAATATGTGGGTACTGGTTCCAGCGTTTAAAAAGTGGCGATTTTGACACCAGTAACAAAGAACGCGAATGGAAGCCAATGAAGTTTGAAGACGCTGAGACCTAACAAAACCATCACTGGGGTACATTATCAACAACAATTGATGCTATTAAGCCGAGCATTGAAGCTCAAACACCCCCAATATGCCAAATGACATGGCAAAATGATCTTCAGCACGTTAACGCTCGGGCATATGTTGCAAAAATCATCAAGGAAACTTTGGAGGTGCTTCAATGGGATCTCCTATCCCACCCACCGTATTCACCAAACATTGCTGTTTTTGACTACCACTTGTTCCGGTCGATGACTCATAGCCTGGCCGAGCTGTACTTCAGCGCTTACGAAGAAGCTAAAAATTGTGTCGATTCTTGGATCGTCTTAAAAGACGAGGAATTTTTTCAACGCAGAATCCGTATGCTGGTTGAAAGATGGGGAAAGTCGTAGCTAACGATGGCCAATACTTTGAATAAAATACATTGTAACCAATTTCTCTGAAATCTGAATATTATTTGTACACCCAATAATAAATGTTCTAACAAAATTATATATCTTAATATATATATATTAATCGTATTTCGTACATATTATTCAGTTTATGTTATAGATAGACTATTTAAGAATCATATTATATATACTGTGGGACTAACGGTATGGTATATACTATACGAGTATTATTTTAAGGGGCTACACCACTGTGACATTTTCAAATTTTTTTTTTGCATTTTGTCATTCTATATAGTTTCAAGAATTTTGAAAAATTTGAAAAGAAAAATTTGAGAAGAAAATTCCTTTCCGTTTCAGAGTTATATGCTGTATTATTTTTTTTTATTTTCAATTTTGTATGCAAAATGAATGTAAAGAAAACTTTAAACGCGTTTTTCTCGAAATGACATTTTTCAAATTTGCCGGACTCATAACTCAAAGACAAATTATCCGATTGACTTGAAATTGAATACATTTATTACACGGTCAACTAGGATATTTTTGATTGGATGAAAATTGACGATTTGGCATTGAAAAAACGAAAATTTTTTAGGCTAAAACCAGACTTTTTTTTCATAACGACGCCATTTTGTTGGATTTTGAGTACTTTTCATCAAAAAAATTCCCGAAAATCACCCAAATTTTCAGCGGTCACAGTGGTGTAGCCCCTTAACATTTACAACCTTTCGATTCTTAATTTATTAAATTTGCACGCACAATCTATCATTTCATGTGGTTTTCTAGTGAGATATTTCGTTAGACATAAATAATGGTATGAGACATGTGTATAAAACCAATTTAACATATTTACTTCAGGTTACAATTTACAATTTACAACCTCATAAATATTATAAAAAGTCGTTTAGCCAAATGGGTGGGGTGGAGTGATAAGTCAGTGAGAAATAAAACAAAGATCAATTTTTGCTATATTTAATTTTTTTATTATTTAGAATAGTCTCATTTTAGGTTGATACAATTAATTATATTTATTCGATACATTTCAATTTGTTTATCTCTTCCGATTAATGAGATTTCTAATAATCCTGAAAATAGTCATTTACAGCGTTGATGACTTCCATATTTAGAGCGTTTCTTGATTTTGAGGTTAAAAACTTTTATTAAACCAATTTATTGTCTCCTAGTTATTTTCGCATACACAACTCAAAATACTCAAAATTTCGCTTGCATACTTTTCCGTTCCAATCTTAATTATGTATAAAATATAAATATTACGATAAATACATAATACATATTTCAATTTGATTGTCATAAAGAATAAAAGCTTAATCCTTTTATTATGACATTATAAGTACATAATTGTATGTACTTTGTCAGGCATATAACTTTAGTAACACCCTAATAACAATAAAATTTAAAATAAATTATTATGTAGGTACCTACATTGAACAAAATTGGATTTGTGTCTTTATTGTTAAAAATGTTTTATGTTCTTCAATCACTACCGTCGCATATGAGCTGTTCCATAAGGTGAAGTGCTAATTTAATTGATTACCTTTTCAAATCTTAATTCCGAAAATATATGTCCGCAGTTAGGAGTCCAGGCGCAATTATAAAATGTTGTTAATAATTCTGACTATAGTAATTTTTTACAATGTGGTTTTATCGAATATTCAACGGAGTTTACTGTTTTAAATTCCACATTTGAACCTCCTAACCAAAAATCCGGCCCGCCATTCTCATTATTCAGACGAATATACTTACATGTAATTCGATCAATTTTAATTTTAATAAATAATTTTCATCTTGGATTAACATATATGTTATATATCTTTATATCATTTTTCTTTATGCATATCAAAGTCTCACAAATCTGTTGATTGTTTTCATTCATTTATTATAAAACCCACCTCTTTGAAAATCAGACTTTATTAAGTTGTGCGTGGCAAAATTGCATTTAAATTTGCACGTAATTAGTTATTCATTAAAACATTTTTGGCGGATTAGCGTTTAGACTTGTCAATTTGATTTATGGGTTTTTTGAATTCGTTTAATAAGACGCGTAAATATTCCACAGATTAACTCGCTAAAATTTTGCTTATACGCAATCCGAATATATGATAAATAATTACTATCTCAATTAAAATCAACAAAAAACATTTTATATAATTTATAAACTGAAGAAATTGATTTCGTTCCGAGAAGTTTTTACAAGCGAAAGTTTTGTATTATTAATATTTTTCGCTAGCGATATACATACATAATAATCTCTTAATAAAGTTATTTTCATTGTAATTTCATGGAGGATATTTTAAAATTAATATGTAGTATTAAGTTCGTTTAACTAGAGTACCTGGTATCGGTTAGTTAATAAATAACTAATTTCCGTTATGAAAAGTTAAAATAAATTTCAAAATTACGAGTATTTCCGAACTGCTATTAAGGTCCCTGCTATATTAATTTAATGAACTGCAATTCCCAATTTCAAACTTTCCAAATACTCATATACGTAAGAGAATACCGTTCTACTTGAAAATCGCCTATACGTGTATCCTTGCGTATCAGATGAATGAATCGAGTTGTAGCCAATTTTTATGATATATATATTTTTAACCCGCAAAATTTCGTTCTCAAAATATCTTCAAATTAAAAATGAGTGTTTTTGATCAAAATTGAAGTCAAGGTTGGTTATGAATAAATGAACTTACTAAAATCAAATATTGAATGACTGTAAAAATATATTATAATTTGAAATTATCATTTATAATACATACTTCGTTGGACAATACACATGTCGACATAGGACAACAAAGCAAAATAAGTCCTTAAGAACTATTACATTTAATAACGTTGAGTTTTTGGTGTGATAGGTCTGATATCTGATATCTTACAATTACATCCTATCTTCAAGAATATTTTTAAGCGAATAACGGGCATCACCTTCATCCTATGCTGATCTTCCTGTGAAACTCCTGTGGAATTATGGATAAATATGTGGAATTAGTTGCACGTATAACATTACATTTAAATTCGATAAGGGTTCAATTGTTGAATTGTGGAATTTAATGCGCACTACGACGTGAAACTTAAACTATGCAGGCTATTAAGGGGGGACATCACTTTTGAGCGCCCAAATCAAGGCTAAGTTTACTATTTTTTTTTTTAGAAGAGCCGTATTACTGTAATGAAAACTGATTGTTATATGTTAAATGGCGTACCTTTAACTATATTTTAAAATTTTTGTATTAAAAAAAAATGAAGATGGCTAGCCGTAATGATGTCGGATGTGTGGTACTGCCAAATCAACAGTGCTTTGCGGTGGACACGATTCTGGGAACA
>JANTOP010041502.1:0-10599 GCA_027564815.1 Symmerus nobilis | reverse complement strand
GTGAAGAAGGAGGGGGTACATGTTTATTAATGTATTCCCTCTTTCAACCCTCATACAAAAAAAAAAAAAAAAAAAAACCATTTAGGCGCCGAATTTTATTTTAAACTACGTAGGTTAATTCTAAATTGATAGAAAATAATTAATTTCGAGAAGAATTCATTGATGACACAATTATAGCAGACTCCATTTAACTCTTGAACGGTGAAAGGCCAGAATATACTCAGTTTATCATTTTAGTCACCAAAATTAGATTTTTTTTTGCCATTTTCCATTTCGACTCAATTTTGAGAGCAAAAATTGACTTTTCACTATTTTTTTGTAAATGTGCCAAAACTACTGAGCGGATTTACAAAGTTAACGAAAAGATTTTGTAAGCAATTTAATTACTTTTAATTTTATATCTATTTAACCATATCGATCAATTCTAACTCGAGATATGCTCAAATATGTGAGACAACCTCTGAAAAAATTTCAAAAATTTCAAAAATTCATATCTCGAAATACCATTCCATTCCCTACCATAGAAAAATTTTTATTACCATTTTCGTGTTTAGCGGGCCAAAGTATATACGAAAAGTATAGTGGGATCTACATCACAGAGATTTTTTTTATTTTGGGCATAGTGTTATCAAATGAAAAAATATAAATTTTCAAATTCAATATCTTAATCATTTTCAAACTCAAGATGTATTTTATTTCGAAATTTTTATTTTCCCGTCCCATATTAATTTGCACAATTTTTAATCTCAGATTTCCGCAATAAGTTTGGTACAACTTGCAGGGAAGACTAATGCTTACACGCAGAGCAAGGTAAAAGATGATAATGATGAACATGGCGGAGCTTGTAACGCCTTGTAGAAATAAAGAATTTTCGATTATTATCCAAATTAATTAGTTCAATAATATTCACCCACGAAAGTGATATTGAAGTACTGTAAAAAAGTACTATAATATTATTATCAGTAACATTATTACTAATAGTTCATATCCTCAAAGATTGCAAAAATATCCAAATTAATAATGTGTCGAATGTCTTAAAAAATTGAAAAGCACTGTGTGTCGGCATATCCTTAGTATTAAAGATAATTTATAACAGACCAAATTTGCTTGTCAACATTTTTTAGGTGTTACTCGTAACATTATATTTGATAGCCACCGGAAAAAGGTATATTTATAGCTGATAAAAGCCTCTTAATAATTTTCGACAATTTAATGATAATAAATAATTATTATTGTATCTTAATATTTGGTAGAATATTTATATAAAATTACCATATCAATTCGATAAACAAAATAGCTATTATTTGTTGCTTACTACCATCAATTATTAATGAAGGGTACAAATTCGATTAATTTACTTCTAACTTCTAACTAATATAATTCTGATATCAACCGTAAGTAAGTTTTCATGCAATAAACATTCAATAATAATATAGATTGCGTTACCTATTACTACCTCAAATGATAATTATTAGTCATCTGGATAATAATACATTAACAATTTTCCTATTTTGTCGAAGTCTATTGGGCTATTATCATCAGTGTTATCAAAATATTGATAACATTTTTTATGTGAAATATGATTTGATTATCAATTAAAATTTTCATTTTCGCTAAATGATATCGCTCGTATCGATTTTGATTGCCAGTCTTCATTTTATCGTCATTTGAACTTGCCAAATAAATTAAAATAAAAACGTTAATATTAGTGTAAAATTAAAAATTCCAAAAAAAAATTGGGAGTTAAAAAATAATTATACAAATAAATCAAATTCGAAACAATCGATTCTAGTGGTAATAACAAAATTAGTCATTTCTCATTAATAATACGGATAATTTTACTAATTAAAATTAATTCAGTACTTTTGTATAATTACACTAAAATTTATATCTATATCTGCATTTCCAAAGCCTTCTCCACGATTTGTGAATTGCGAATTTGTCTAATATTAATTAATATTAATTATCTTAATATCAATTATGTATAATCAATTCTATGCTAATGTGAGATAATATTATGTTTTATGATCAGTGAATATATTCGCGATTAAAACTAATACTTCTGCGAATATAATGGATTCTGCTATCAAAGCCTAAAATATATAATTCAAAGTGAATCATAATAAAATACACCAATATTTTTTGAGTTATCAATATTTGAATACAATAATACACAGATATTGTTATTATCCAACTGGACTGCCTCAGATATAGGGATTAGATTCAGGTACGTTTGAAAAATTGAAATTTCTGTAACAGTAGAAGAACAATTAATCATTCAACGGATTTCACTAAAATAAATATTGGATTATGAAAACTTGATCGTGAGATGAAAGAATTTTGTACCAAAACTAAGGTACTTTTTACGGTAGATATTTAGTATAGTTCAGTCTAACAAATGTACAATTTTAATTCGAAACGAAATTTATTCTATGTCCAGATATAATCCTATCCACAGAAATTAAAAAAATATACTTATAAAACAAATAATGGATTATTATCAACAAGTAGAGGATTAATATTTTTACCAATAACAAACAGGGAAGAATAAATCCAAAATAAAGGTCTATGCTGCATAATATCATTTTTTAGATATAATAATTCAAATGTCAGAAAACATAAACAGGCTATCCTGCATGTCCTGCACTATTTCGCGATGAACGAGAATTTACATTGGATACTCTTTTCAATTCAAAGATCGATAAATATAAAAGTTCTGAGCTTGGTATTACGCGGTGTAAAAATCTCTAAGCGGAGGTCGTTTCAAGGCAACGAATATATCGTACATGTTTAGCACAATGATCATCTTCATGTAATATCTTTGGAAAATACAGTGAATATAATTGTATACTGATCTTCGTTGATTATGAAATGGCTTTTGATTCAATTGAAAAATGGGCTTTATTAACCGCGACGAACGTCGTATAGACTTCCAATTGATAAATAACACATATATCAATTCTAAGGTAAAAATCAAACTTGGATTAAAAACTTGGATTGGAGTGATAAAGGTTTAAACATCAATGGCGAAAAGTTAAACAATTTCAGATTTGCTGACGACATCGTCGTAATATCTACAACATTGGACACGGCCAGAGCCTTATAGCCTGGCGATGTTGCTCTAATTCGGGAACTTAACGAAGAATCAATGGAAATCTGGGTTAAAATCGTGATGGTCCAAATTACAACTTTAAACTACAATTACAACTTGAAACCATATCGTTCCAAAGACGACTCAATCATTGAGCTAGTTACGAGTTATAAATATCTAGGACACAATCAGAAGTAACAGATTCAGAAACGTATTAATCTTGAGTGGCCGACGTTCGGAAAATTAAAGGCCTATCTAGTGGATTTCAGCGGACTGCAGTGGCGGCACTTGAATCCCCCCCCCCTCCCCGCAATATATTTTTCGGGCCCCTACCACAAAAAAAAACACAAATTTCTATAGATATTTAAAAAAAAAACAAACAGGGAAAAAATTGCATCATTAACATTTAAAAATCAACAAAAGAAAATATATTATTTAAAATTTAAAATCCTTCCTCTAGGCTTTTAAATTTGCAAAACCTCTAATCACATCTTTAATATATATATTTTTGGCTGTTTTCGCAGAGAGATTATGCAAACGTTGTTGACCTGTTGAGTTCCGTAAATAATAATTTTGTATTATAGCGTCTTGACTCGCAGACTGCTAATTCGTCTCTTTAAATATACAATAGTGTAGGTCGGCTCCTTTACTTTCTGGGAAGAAAATTTATTGGGTAGAATTGTAAACTGTATGTAGTGAGGGTTCAGACACGCTCTTGGTCTAAAAATGGGTAAAAATGTCAGAAAGATCTACAAAAATGAGTAATGAAACTTGATGAAATTAAGAACCAAGTTTTTCTATTAAGTACAATTTTTAATTTTACAATCGATGTATTATTGATTTCTTGTTAAATGTCTTCATGCTTCGAGACAAAATTGCTCAAATTATTGCTCGGGTCCTAATAATTAAAAAAAATTTGGCTAAATTAATTTCAATTCCAAAGCGATCAAATAAATTTACTATAAATGTTTTACTGCTTTGAATAAATTTAAATGTATTTGGTGACATTTATTTCTTCTGCAATTGTTATATTTATTTTTAGAAAATTTTAGTCAACAATTTAAAATTTTTCTATGAACTCAACGATTTTTGTGTAGAAATAAGTAAAAATGTTATTAACCCTTGAGTACACGCGCCTCTATTTGTTACGTCGGTACACGCGCGCGGTACTCAGTGCCGCAACTAAATTTCTCCTATAAATCGACTGTTTTCCGACCCTTGGACCTTTGGTTATTATTCTGAGTACTAAATTATTCAACAAGTATTTCAACACTTTTATTGTCGTTGATAGATACTAGAGCGCTCAGTCATTAATTATCAATAACAGGACAGAAAATTCATGTTTAGACTATTTGCAGCACGGAGTGCCGCTGCGCGTGTACTCAAGGGTGAAAGGGGAATCGAAATTTTCCCCGGTCCAAAAGTAAAGGTTAAAACATTCAGCTGCGGTGTGAATATTGTACGACATTTACAAGTTTGATGTCTTTAATAAGTTGATGACTCTGAAAAGTTGATGAATTTAAATGAGAGTGAATGAATAATTAATGCTTCTATTTATTATTAAATCGTTTATCAATAATAATAATAACCACATCTCTAAAGAGGGTTCTAAAGTCATGTAACAGGCACTATCTCAGCTGAATGTTTTAACCTTAAATTAACCCAATATCGAGATTATGGCTAAATTTGGCCGTGGTTAAATATGGCCGTGGGGGTAGCAGAAGATGGGGTTAAAAGAAATTTGTTTTTACCGAAATATTCAGAAGAGCCTATTGGTTCATAAAACTATGCTTTGCATTCCATTCGGATATATGTTTTGTTTTGCATGGCCATCGATACAATCTACTATACACTAACGAAACTACTAGCGCTGAATTGAATCGAGTATGAAAAAAATTTTCGTCAAGTTAAAGATCTTAGATTTTATAAACATAAAAAAGAAAAAAAAAAAAAAAAGAAAAAATGACCCCTTAAAATTTGCTCAACTAATAGAATTTCAGAAAACATATTGAATTTCATAAGTTTAACTAAAATTACTAAAACAGAGCTCGGATATCTCCTGTGAAAATCTATAACGGCCACAGGTATGCAACGAACATTTGGCTACTAGTGTTCTTATCATCTATCATCTTTATCTATATCATCCTTATCATATTCTTAAAAATCTAGGAGGTATTTATATGAATTTAAATATTATTATGATTGGTCGACCAAGCCTTTACTAACATAATATTGTATATCGCTACCCATGATTATTTGATAAGATAAAGGGTACAATTAGTATATCCCCATATCTATTCTATTGATGCTAACTTATAAAATTTTGGATAATAAATTTAGTTTATAGCATATCCTGCGCACTCCTGCATATAGGAAAGACTGCAATTTTAACTAAATAATATTAGAAATTGCGTATTATTATCTGTAGAAGTCACATTCTTACACAAAATTACAGTTCATTTAAAAGTCTATAAATTATCAATAACGATAACAAAACGCAATATAATTAATTGATTTTAATTGTAATTTGCAACGAAGATAACAAATTTGACAATATTATTTATCGCGATTGATATCGACATTTTATCCGCTTCAAATATGAACAATCAAAATACATTTAACATAAAAATTTAACGATTTCAATATTCATTCTGCACTTAAATTTAAGAATAAGTGTAAGTACATCCTTGTCATGCTTAATGTAAGAAAATATGTAAATTTACATGCAGAACTACTTCAATTGACAAGATAGGTAAAGACAAGATTTTCCAAATCGTAAAAGAATAGAAGTTTTTATGAACAAAAAGACAAATAAGCTTAGGTAGAAAATTTAAAAAAATCATCGTTTAATAAATAAAACATCCAATTCTACTTTACTACCTAAATTACATTATCTACAAGCAATAATAATAATTGGTTTGTTTTTATAATTAAAAATAATTTAAAAATTAACTAATAATTTAGGTTTCACCAGAAAAACAAAAATGGTTAGATTTGGTAATTCATAATTTTGTAATTCAACAAATTGGGGCAAACGCTTGAAGTTCAATATAAATTACAACCATTAATTTTATAAAATCAATTATAATTTAGAGCAAAATAATTTTACAATGAATTCAAAATCTGCTTGGATCATTTCTCAAATATTTGTGATTGCTACAATCTCCACATTAACGAACGCGCAAGGTAATTAATAATTAATAACCAACAACTTTTTAAAAATTATATTCGAAATTAATTAAACATAATTTAATAAACAGGATCTTGGTCTGATCCACCATTTACTGATCCTCAAACTCCTGGAATAGAGTTTGTTCCATTGTCCGATTATTTAGCTATTCGAATGGATGAGGAAATACCTGTTCCATTTCGTTTAGCAATTATAAATTATAACGGTAAGCAAATATTTAAATAGTTAATTAAATTTCATGGAAATGTATGGTTTTTTTACGTTATTTATAGGTGACGAACAGCCAGTGTTTAGAGATTTCACTATAGGCTCGCCATCGAATTTAAACTTAAGTATCTCACGGGAGGGTGGTAGATGGTATAAAATTCATATTTCCAAACTAAATATATTAATTATTTAAAATTATTTAACTTTGAAAAGGAATTTATTTGTGACAAGACGTCAAGATTATGAAAATCAAGCCCAAACTCGTTACGAGTTTGCAATTGGAATCGAAGGTGAAGTACTCAATCATATCATTTCGATTGTTACCCAAAATATATTTGACAATAACCCTAGTATTACTTATGATGGGCCTTGTCTCGCTCCGGTAATAATTTAATTCAAAAAATTTTATCAAAAATGCTATGATAATTTAATATCATAAATAGGAATTACACAAAGATTTCAATACTGAATGCTACTTTAAAATATACGATCCAGACGGATTAAGACAAAATGAATTCCGGTTGGAAATAGAAGGATCAAATGAAGAGGAAACTCTGTTTGATTTTAGAAATCAAAGAGTCATTGATGAGTACAATGTGGAGTACACATTGTTGTAAGTAATATTTGTAATATTTTAAAATAAAATTACAATAAATTATGAACTTAAATTCTGAACTAATTAGCGTTATCGCTGAATTGAGATACGAACAAAGAGTTTTGTATAATTTTAAAACTTTCGTATATGATGTGGTCGGAAATCCGGGTAACATAACGACTATAGTTGAAATAACGGATGAACCTAGCTTGCCACCGGTATGGACAACTCCATTTGCAACGGCAAGATTTTTGGAAAAGACGCCGCAAGTAAGAGATTTCGTAATATTTTATAATTAAACATAATTTTTCGATTTTCTTTTTTGAAAAGAAATTTCTAGTTGCAGCTATTGATGGTGACACAGGAATTAATAGACCAATTTGTTATAGGTTGGATTTCGAAAATGAGGAAAGTTGTAAGTTATACAATATCATTTTCTGATTTATCTACAAAATAAATAATTTCGAAATAAAAATTAATATATTAGTATTTCTGCAAATTTAAGTATAGTAGAACCTACATTTAAATAAATGCCAAAATTAATTTAAAAAAATTTCACTGAAAATATTTCACTCCCAATATCAAAAATCTTATTAAAAATTGTTAAAAAATAATTGAACAAAAAGGTTCAAAAAAATTTACTCCAAAGAAAAGGCGGCAGGTACCTTGAAATATAGGGACAAATCCCAGAGCTTTAGAGAGATAAATGGAAATGGCAGTCAAGTTGAATAGAATAAAGACTGATAGACAATTAGATAAAATTCTATGTAGATTCTCTTTAAAATCAACTTTAAACAGTAAAATAAATTGAACAAATAGTTCTTTCAATTTAGTAAGTCCCCGAAAGACTTCCCAGCATACTTTGTATACAAAAATAAATCATTTTACCAATATCAAGTTATTTTCATATATCAGATGCCGAGCTGATATCAATTGGAGAAGAGAATGGCACAATTGATGTCCAACCGATAGATCGTGATGCAATGAAGAGAGAAGACTTTCCTTTTAAGGTATTTTTTTATTGGAATGGCAACCACATAAACGTCATACTATAATAATATTAAACTTATTAGATAATTGCATATAAATGTTATAATGAAAGTTGGGCAATCGAAAGTTCTGCAGTTCTCATTGTTGATGATGTTAATGACAACTGGCCAGAAATTACAATATCACCGAAAATAATTGAAATATTGGAGGCTACATATTTAACTCTGCCTTTAGACGAATTTATTATCAATGATATTGACTTGGTAATAAATAATTTAAATAATTAAAAAATTATTTAATTATTAATGTATCTTTAATAGGCCCGTCATGCTTCTTATAACGTTGAACTATCAAATGGTGTTGATCCGCCTGTAGAGTTTGCTTCAGCTTTCACTGTTATACCCGACAAAGGCTACCAAGAATCTAATTTTCGATTAACAGTTGCTGATGCAATTCTATTAGACTACGAAAATGATACTTGGAGAGAGTTTACTTTTACGGTAAAATAGTTATTGTGTAATTTTAAATATAATTATTAATTTATTTTATAATTAAGATTATTGCAACTGAAGAAGATTTCCCTGATCGATTTAGGCAGATGGATTTACAAGTTAAATTAATTAATTGGAATGATGAAATGCCAATATTTGAATTAAGTGAATATGTAATTGAAGTGAATGAAACAATTGAAGGGAATATTAACTTAATAAGAGTTCATGCGTTGGATAGAGATTTCAATGATACAGTCATGTAATACAATAATCTATGTTTATCGAACTGTTGGTGATCCTTATAATAATTTACAATTTTAGTCACACAATCATCGGAATGACTGATTTACATATAACTGATGATGGGGATATTTCTACAATAAATAACGATACATTCGATTTTGAAAGACAAACATCTGTATTAGTACAAATTAGTGCTACTGATACTCTACAAACGGACAGAAATGAGCGATTGCACAGTGTATACACTCAATTAACAATAAATGTATTAGATATTAATGATGAGACTCCCGATTTAAGAATGGTAGGTAACATTCATCAATATGATTTAAACTTCAAACATCCTTATTCGGAAATGTTCTAACTACGTAATAATTATCATTTTTAAACAGCCTCGTACTGCTCCAAAGTTAATGGAAAATTCAGAACAAGGTACAGTAGTTACGACCGAGATCTATGCCACCGATCCGGATACAACGGCTGATTTAGTATTTACAATTGATTGGACAGAATCGTATGCAACAAAGGCTGGACGAGAAGCAGATAAAACAACATACGTTAAGTAAGTCACCTTGCCAACAATATTTATAACAACTTACTTATGATCTCAATTTGTAGTTGCTTTATTATTGAACGAGATGTTGCAAATACAAGTCGTGTTTATGGTCATTTAAAGGTGAACCCCGATTTTGATGGTGAAATCGATTATGAAATGTATGAAGTAATTTATTTGCAAATTACCGTTGAGGATTTGAATCAAGCTATTAATGAAGGAAAGACTGGAGGTAATATCGTCGGTTCCGTCAATATTAAAATTTATGATAAAGAAAAAATCTAATGTTTCACTTCTTTTCACAGCAATTTTAACTATTCAAATTGAAGACGAGAATGATAATAGTCCCGAATTTATATTGGATACATTAAACACTGAACGAAGTGTAATTGAAGAAGCTTTGAGTGGGACATTAATTGGTTAGTGAGATTCAAATATTAATATATTTAATAGATTATTATAATAATCGATTGTTATCAATATAATTTTCACAGGTACCATTTTTGCGACAGATGTCGATGGACCACCTTTTAACAACATATCTTACTTCATTAGGTATGTCAAATTAAACCTTCCGTTGGTACAAAAATTACTACACTGTCGAATTTCACTCAGTCAGGACTGGTAAAAGAAGTAGAAGCGCCTTTCTAACTCCTATTATCAAAACTTAGTCACATAAACCCAGTTTCATGTAAGTTACCAGGTAGTTGAAGGAAAACTTACAACTGTGTGAAAAGATGCAAATCACCACTTAACTTAAGACGACGTTAAGGTAGTGCTAAATTGATAGGAAATCGATTTTAGTAATGTTCTGAAATGATATCGAATCCTACCTATTATAGACAGAGAGCCATGTTTTTACAAAAGTCATTTTATGACAAATGGTTTTTTTTATTAATTATTTGGTGACCTTGTCTTATTTTATTTCGTCAAGTTTAACACCTTACCCTTCTTGAGGTGTAGAGTGGTAAGTCTCTCATGGGATTTTCTAAAATAGTAGTTTTAAATGATACAATTTTTTTTTTATTTAAATTAATCGTTGGTACCTCACCTAAGGGCGGGGTGCCAGACTTGCCGCAATAAAATGAAGACAAGGTCTCCAAACAATTAATAACAGAACTATTTGTTATAAAATTACTTGGCTAAAAACATCACTGGCTCTTTCTTTAGTACAGTCATTTTCCATCGAGTTCACTAGAATGAATCTCTGGAGATCATTTATATATCAATCGAAAGGGAAAA
>JANTOP010041491.1:0-10599 GCA_027564815.1 Symmerus nobilis | reverse complement strand
TCGAAAATGTCGATGAATTCCCGGAAATTATGGAAGTAGACCTGGCATGTGAACTGTCGTTGCATCTCTCAGTATCTGAAGATGGATTATAAAAAAATTTTGAACTATTTGCATAAGGCTGGCTTTATAAAGAAGCTCGATATTTGGGTGCTGCACGAGTCAACAAAAAAACTTAATGGGCCATGTTTCCATCTGTGAGAATCCTTGGCCAAACGAAGCGAAATCGAGCAATTTCTGAAGCGAATGGTGACTGGTGACGAAAAATAGATCACATACGACAATGACAATGGCAAGCGAGAACGATCATGGGCGAAAGCCGGCGAAGTGGCTCAAACGGTGGCCAAAGTAGAATTGACGGTCAGGAAGCAATTGATGTGTGTTTGGTGGGATTGGAAATTTATAATCCACTATGAGCTGCTGCCCTATGACCAAACGCTCAATTCGGACATTTACTATCAGCAATTGGACCATTTAAAGGCAGCAACGACTCAGAAATGGCTAATAGGAAGGGTGTGGTATTCCTCCAGGACAACGCCAGGCCATCCACGTCCATGATGACCCGCCAGACGCTCGGAATGCTTGGTTGAAAGGTTCTAACGCATCCGCTCTATAGTCGGGAACTGGCAAGAGGTGATTATCATCTCTTCATGTCCATGGCAAACGCTCTTGGTGGTGTAAAACTGGCCTCAAGGAAAGCTTGTGAAAACTAACTATCTCAGTTTTTTGCCAATAGGAACAAGGTATTTTGGGAAAACGGCATAATGGAATCGCCTTCTAAGTGGCAACGAGTTTTATTTTGTTCATTTATTTATTTTTGTTTTAAGAATATTTGACTGACACAAGCGGAGCTGCGTGTCACCCAAAATGTCTTGGCGTGTCACCTATGACACGCGTGTCATAGGTTCGCCATCACTGACCTAGGAACTATAATAATACTAGGTACTTAACAAACTGTTAGTTTATCGGTATCATTGTGTGAGTTTAAACTCTAAACTTATTCCGGCCAATATCTTCTGACCATTTCGCTATTAAATTGAAATGAATATTGTTAAAATTTTTAAATCATTTAAATATTGAATCAAAAATATTGAAATCACAATCAAGTATAATTCCCAGATCATCCATGAAAATTGTAAAAAACTTATAATATTTTGGCTATAGAAAAATTAGTAAATGGTTAAAGAATTTATAAATTAATCTAAAATCTATATTCATCCATTTCCAAAATGATAACTGTAACAGAAAAAATTAAATTTCATTAAATTAATTCAATACATACTCACTTACTTACTAATATATATATATATATATAATACATATTTTATGAGTTAATTATCCTTGCCAACTTTCATATATTTCTGCTGATTAATTCCCAAGTTATTCAATTGGAAATTTTTTGAATTCATGGAAACCTCAACTTTTTATGGATTTCTATAGCGTTAGTTGAGTTGATTGTCTCAACCAACTTTCATTAATTTTTGTTGTTTAGTTTCTAAGATATTCAATTGGGAATTTTTTGAACCCATGGAAACCTCTGTTTTTTTGGATTTCTATAGCGTTAGATGGGTTGATTATCTCAACCAAATTTCATTCATTTCTGTCGATTAGTTTCTGAGATATTCAACTGGGAATTTTTGAATCCATGGAAACCTCAATATTTTGTTGGACTTCTATAGCGTTTGATGAGTTGATTATATCAACTAACTTTCGTTAATTTCTGTTGATTAGTTTCTGAGATATTAAATTGGGAATATTACGAATCCATGAAAATCCGTATTTCTTATAGGATTTATATAGTATTAGATGAGTTAACTTCTAGGTATATGTGGAGAAACATATTGAACAAAATTTCAGTGCGATACATTTATTAGTTTAGGAGTTATTACCACTTTAATGAGTACATGCTTTTTCTCTATTTTTTGCGAAATCAGTCCGGACCCCAGGTCCTTCCTTGGACTGGAAGAAGGTATAATTCATACAAATTGTGAAAATTTTCAACTATTAAATAATTGCAGAGATATCTCTTGACCAAAGTTGAAATCAATAGCAACCGAAAGTATCTGTTTTTCGTATTCAAAGTTACCTCTTACATAACACGCGAAAACACGTGAACGGACTGTAAACCGTTAAGATAGCCTTAAGACGTTGAAACAAACAGAGATCGTTCCGCCATATTCGTGCGAAAAACTTATATAAATAGTTATAAATATCTGTGGCTCCAAGCATTAACCGCTTAAGTAGTTTTTTGCAATTTTTCAGGAGAGCGATTTAAAGTTTTATAAATTTATTCGGATACATGAATTTACGCGGTTATGCATTTCTTCACAGAGCTATATTTTGGCCAAATTATAGTATTCGGATGAGAATTTTTATGGGTATACGCAATCGTACATGGAGAATACCATGGTGTTCATAACTCAATTTCGTCTTAAGTCCGCTTAAGCGGTTAATGCTTGGAGCCACAGATATATATTATTTGCGACACAGTCCGGTTCAATTTTGAACAGAAGGTACATTATACTATATATATGCACATGAAAATCACAATTTTTCAAGTGATTAGGCAAAGTAATAACTCAAATTGCTAATTTGGAAAGTCGTAAACTGTTAGAAGGAAACTATAATGATATTTATTTATGTGAAGAGAATACATTTTTGTTGTACATTGATTTTATTCGACATTAATCGGTGGGATACGAAATTCTAATTATTTATTTTTCGTTCAAAATTTATCCAAATTCCATTTTCACATGTCAATAGTAGAGTTCTTTTCGAAACTGCTAATGGTACGGTCGTTTTTGGTGATAGAACTATGTTGTATTTCGA
Organism: Symmerus nobilis; assembly: GCA_027564815.1. Taxonomy (NCBI): domain Eukaryota; kingdom Metazoa; phylum Arthropoda; class Insecta; order Diptera; family Mycetophilidae; genus Symmerus; species Symmerus nobilis. The sequence goes on along the minus strand of JANTOP010041491.1, from coordinate 7,773 downwards.
TAAGATGGCAGCTATTGCAACTTTAATTTGAAGCAATGCAAATTTGATACCTAAAAATTATAATACTGGTATTGCATTATATAATATGGTACTTCAAATAGACTAATAACCTGGACAAATTCGTGATCCTTCACCAAATCCTAGAAAGGACATTTTATGGCGTAATGCTTTCCCTTCATCAGTAAATCGATCAGGATTAAAAGAGGAAGGAGTCGAATATATTTCGGGATCGCTGTTACCGAAATTGGTAGGGAATATGGTATAGATTTGTAATATTTTAAGATATGTAAGGGCGTGAACAAGTTGAGGCTTTGATAAACGATAAGCGATAAACGATAAATGATAAATGATAAAATTTTATCGTTTATCATTTATCGTTTATAGATTATCGTTTATCGACTCTCTTATCGTTTTTCGCTTATCGTTTATCGAAGCCTCAACTTGTTCACGCCCTAAGTGTTTAAACCTGTGAATTGAATTAATCGGGACAATGATTGTGGTTCCTGGTTGGATTTCGACACAGTTTTCACTATTCGAATATTGAGGCGGTAGTTTAAACGGTTTTGTACAAACGCGATTAATTGAAAATACCGCTGAATGTTTTCTTAGTGTCTCATATAAACAGTTTTCCAAATAGTTTAATTTTTGAATGGCATCATCATCTAAAACACCATTAGATTTATTTAAGGCACCTTCTACCTCAATTTGAACCTTTCTTTGAATGTCAATATTTGTTGCTAACTAGAAAAGACAGTTAGTTACATAATTTACTTAAGATTATTGATATATGGTATTACTTCAAATAAGCAATAGGTCATCACAATTGAAGATGTTTCGAAACCTTCTGATAAGAATGTAAATGCGTGACCGACAATATCGTCCTCCGTATATTCACTCTTATTGAATTTGGAGCGCATATTTAATATTGTCTGTAAGAAATCATTTCGGATTTCCCTTCCTTTATCACGTAACTCAATAACTTCAGATATCATAGAACGTATCCATTTATCCACATCTGGTGATAATAATGATAGCCGTGTTAGCCGCCCAAAATTCGGTAGAAACATTGCAGCCGTTAGACGAATTGATTGAAGTGTTGTTGGTTCAAATATTTTTCTGGTATGTTCAATAAATTCATTGGAGCCATTTTTAAATGTGTTGGCATCAAGGCCAAATGCTAGTGATGCTACTGATTCGATAGTAAATTTTGTGCACAGCTAAAATGTATTAAGAATATAGTATATGTAGTTATTAGTGAAATGAAATTTAACACAAAATTAACACAACGAAATTAAAAGTGTGAAATTCTGCAAGATTTTCACCTAAGCAGGAGGTACGCAGTTTATGAATTAAATTGGAGAGAAATCTTTTTCTATTTTTTAAATGATAAATTAATGTCAAGTGAATTCATAGTAAATTCATGCGTTTCATTTTCAGCACAGCTGTTCCATACTAGTACTTGATGCTTGGAAAGATGTTGTTGAAAATTAAGTGGAAAGACACAAGAGCGGGAGCGTAATATTTGGCGGGGTAAATATAATCAGCTGTTATTGAGTTTCTTGTTGAAAAGTCGAAACAATCTTGTTGGTACCTCTGTACAAAATCGATGGCTGGTCGATTGATGGCTGGTTACATTGCGAGACGTTGCATTGAGATGGTTTGTAACATTGTGTAACAAAATTTTAGTTATTTTTATCAGATAATGATAAAATTAATTTCTAATGGCGAATATTTAAATAGAAAAGCAGCCAACACATACATATATTTCTATTGCTGATAAATCGCTAAATTTTCAGGTGTCAAATTTAACTAACAGCTCGCTAAATATTGAATAGGTCAAAATTACCCAATCAACTAATTGAGTTGATTCATAAAAAAATGCATTTTTTTTATAAATTCGGAAAAAAAAAATAAATAAAAATATTAATAGGTACGTTTCTTTTTACTTTATTTTTTACCTCTCCTCCCCCTAATTTACGAGATTTATATTTTAAATATTCCAAATTTTAGTAAGATTATTTGAAATTTGTCGGTTCAACCGTCATTCTTGTGTTTTTAAATTGGAACAACGCTCGAACGAGTGGCCAGTAAAGATTGGGGTGCTGTAAAGGAATATTTAAATTATATTGAAGAGTAGAACTCGAATCTATAAGAACTATTTTTTTTTAACCAACCCGAAAAATGTTGCGATGGCTATAGTTTTGTAAAACACATTTTACGATACTCAGAGTTATAAGTGTGGCGTAGCTTGTTTTCTTCGCAAAAATATCATCTCCACGTGAAAAATGATAAACTGAGTACATTTTGACTTTTTCAATACTTTCTCGTCGAATTAAAGAATTTTCGACCTAAATCTTGAGAGCAAAAAATTTACATTTCTCAACTTTTCTTGCAATTGTGCCAAAACTATTTAGCGGATTTACAAAATTAATTGAAAGGGTTTTTTTTGGTAATTTAATTACCTTTAACTTGATATCTTATTTGATCATACCTATCAATTCTATCTCGAGATATGTTCAAATATGTGAGACTACCTCCGAAAAAATTTCAAAAATTCATATCTCGAAATTCTATCCAGAGAAAAAAGTTTTATTGCCATTTTCTTGTTTAGGTGGCCAAAGTTTATACGAAAAGTATAGTGGCATCTACATCACAAAAATGGTATGATATTAGTGGCCGTTTGGCAAAAGCAGATAAATGCACTTTTTGCCATTTTCACATTTTACGCTTAAGCTGTAGGTTAGTTACTTAGTTTCTATCGTTTGCCTAAAGTTGATAAGCCAATTTTAATAGGAAATATTATATTTTAATCCTTTACAAAACCTGATATGTCCACCAAGCCGTATATTGTGCTGCCAAAATCAGATTGTTTCGGTAATATATTGAATATATATTGAAATAATGGATTTACATATCTGCTTTTGGCAAACGGCCACTGATATCAATGAGCACTTTTCACACGTTAATTATAAAAGCAAACTAAAGGTACGTGCAAAAATTCTGCTTGCCCAAAATTATTCTGCAGACATCTAATTTTCCTGGGTTATAATGTTGATAAGAATTTTTAGTGATTTTATACACCGTTTCAGAACGGGCAGTCTTCTATAGGGCCACAATGTAAGACATAGGTTATGAATTGAAGAATTATACAATTGATTTTTCATACCAGGAAAATTGATAACGTGGAACGTGGAACAATTTACAAACAGACGTTAGCGAATATCCTAGGAGCCATATTCAGTATGAGACCTGTCCTCAATAGAAGTCCCATTATAGACAGATATGTTGATAATAGTCAGTACATACATCTTTTAATTCAATTCCATTTGTGTCCATGCCTCGATTTTCCTCGATATGTTTTAATAATTTCACAGAAACATCATTAATTAATGGAACTGCAGATTTCATCTAAAGAATTTTAAGTATACAGTTATTAATTGTCTTCAAATATAATATAAAACCATTTTTACTTTCGCTGATGTCAAAATTGGCGCCAATTGATTACGTGCTAATTTCCAAAGATTTCTATCTTTTATGAAAAAAGCATTTTTAGCTAGTAGTGGATCTAAATCTGGGTACACAGTAATATCATTTTCATGGAATGAACTAAAATTCTCAACCAATATTGACTTCACTAAATCCAAATCCCGTAGAAGAATAGCTGGTGTGGTAAATTTATAAATCCCAACATACTTGGCATCGGCATTCGATCTGGAATTCGATTTTCGAAAATGTTTATACGATTATATATAGATAATTGTTAATAATTCTTTAAAATAGGTACGTACTTATAAATTTCGTCATAAATTTCACCAAAATGCCTCAGTCCACAGAAATATTGGAACATATTCCCGAATAAGGGAACTGGTTTAGGGCCATTGACTTTACATTTGGTCCAATAATTAAGTTGTAACTTATAAAATAATAGTATAATAAAAATAGTAAACCCAATAATAAACCACATTTCAGAAATATAATTGAAATTGTTATGTTACTAATCTTGTATTTATAAAAATTTGTCAAAGAGAACCTATTGTATACTTGTCTTTAATACTCGTATTATCTGACGATATAAAAAATCTTAACAAAGCTTCCGCTTAACTAAGCTTACAAATATCGATTGGAATGTAACTAAAATGTTGATCAAATGGGACCAGTTTATTTTATACCAGTTCACAGATTTAAATGAAAGCCCGGCCATAACCACCTATAACCACATAGTCACCTATTCAAAATGAAATTGTCAGACTCTGCATTATGTAGGGGCTGCGGGCTACAAGATGAAACTGGATTTCACGTTATATGTGAATGCCCTAATTTATGCAACATAAGATATAAAGTTACTGGCCTATGGTTCATTAACTGTCAGGAGGCACGCGAACTTAAGGTTACAATGATTCTGGCAATCCTAGCTAGGATGAAAACTAACCCGAGAGTGACCGTGTAGAATCAGAAATGATGAATGGGCAAGTACAACGGACTATAGTGTCTAGGTACCAGGGTTTCCCAGCGACCTTGGCTGGACCCCTACCCGAACTGACCTGATCTGATCTACTCATATTCCGTGTCTAGATTTTGGGCACATACTTTTCAACGTAATTTGTCGTTATAGTTAACCGAATTTTACTCACCATGCATAAAACAAATTTTTCGTTTAGTCGTTTCACACATTCGTTGGTAAGGGAAGGTGGGGCAAGACGGGTTAAGGGGCAAGACGGGGTACCCCTAGTACATTCTAAACCAAAAGCATCACGCGATCGGCAGTACTTTTATCTAAAGTGACGTCCTTATCCTATTCAGTCCTGTGAATAACTTCGATGCGCGAGGTCGCGTCGCTGCCTGAGCACAAAAAATCCGTTTTACAAATTCTCTCGAAAAACTCTATATAAATAGGTGGGTTATATTTTTTTTTATATGTAAATTATTTGAAATCCATATAGAACTTCACATCGGAGATTTTTAAAGAACGTAACTAATGTACCGTGATCAGGTAAGAACTGGTATTGTAATACTTATATACACTATCGTGTACATGTTTGGGATGGGGTCAATTTATGGCAATATAACGTTATCAAATATTGGGCGGGAGATTTATTTAGTGCACGTAGTTTTATGATGGAATTGGTAGAAATATGTATTCAAAGAGCATATTAACTTTATATTTATGGGGGAGTCGTCAATCAGATAAGTCTCCAAATTTTGACGAGTGTGACCATTATGTCAGCATAACAAATTTAAAATCAACACCCATTTCGTACTTGCAATGTCCATAGAAAGCAAACCCTTTACAGGATCTGCAGTTGTCTCGACTTCGATAATTTGATTACAATTTCTCTCAGTGGCGTGCAGCTAATGCGCAGAAGGCGCAGAGCACCCCTGAAATATCAACAAAATCGTAACGAATTCTCATTGCTGCAAATTGCTTACCAAAATTATTTTATTTAATAATTTTGAATCATTTTATTAATTTTTTTTATCAACTTTAGATTGAATTACGAAGGGAAAGAAGAGGTTCTACACAAAAAGTCTCGAAATCTGTCCTATGGTCCACCTATCTGGGGATTTTCCCGATCAGTGAAAAATATATTGTACTTGAATTGTTGTTTTCTAAGATCTATACTCTCCATCGACGTGGAGGTATCGTATCAGATAAGAGTTTATACTCTTTGAAACTTATTTTCCATCCTAATAATTTAAAATGAGTGAAATTGGAGGCTTTCTGAAATGCTCATCGCTGCTTTAACATAAAATATTATTTTAGGTACTATGATATCTAATTGTTCTTCCAATAAATAAATTTTGTTATAAAAGTCCCGTGAAAAATTAAAAACTGGAAGAAACTTGTATATTTCGATTTTAAATCTTTACGCTTTAAAATCTATATTGTATCCCAATAATTTAACGTCATTAAAATTTAAAATTTGTCTCAAAAGAGCTTTAAGAAATTTCCAAAAGCTTATCCAAAGCTATTAATTAGATTACAATATCATTATCAAATCTATTTTATCTTCCAGTAAATAAACTTAAATGAAGTCGGAGACTCCGTGGCGTTAAAATGGCTCCGTGGAAAATTAAAATCTCTACGGATGCTATAATGAATTGAATTGAATTATAATGAAGGCATCCATAGTTCTTGTTCGCCCTATCTGAAAAAATTCATCTATTGGGCTGAAATTTTGAATAAATATATGCTTTCAATGAGCTTTCGAGAGTTTTGAAGCATTTTTTTGAGAAAATTTGAAATTTTCTTAAAGAATCGTTATCTGGATAGATATTCAAATTTCTCGGTGCGATCCTTTTCGAATTTTGGATTTTTCTAAGATAAATTTCGAAATATTTAACTTTTGTATTTATATACCTAATTGGCAAAGAAACTTTCTGCGTTTTTACATTTTTTCCGGCTAAAAAAATATTCCGCATGCACTCTAGTAATAGCACTGAGTAATGTTCTCATAAATAAAACAAATGCATAAATGATAAAGGCTGTAAGATTTTGTAAAGGGGTCATAGAATTCTGCACATGTTATGGAGAAGTTGAACGCACGCCACTGATTTATCTAACTATTTATGTAGTTCCGACCTTACAACTTATTCCAATAATACAAATATCTACGCCGGACCGCCTCTAGTACCAAATGCAGTGTTGACATTTCTCGTACCTTCCTTGTTTCTACTTCTTGGAACATATTCTTACATATTTGCTCCTGGAGGTTTTACAATTTTAGACGTCATGTTTAGCACAACATAACGTCTAAAATCTAATAAATATTTGCATTTGAAAAAAATGTTCATCCGTGTATTATGAAGAATTTTTCATATACATTAATTAGATAGCCATAGATTATCCGGTTAATTCAGCATCCGGATACCCGAAATTTAAACTCTAATAGAGACAATCGCATTTTGAAAATATATGTATATAATACATTATTGTAATTATGTAGTTTAAAACAACTACCGATGAACAAAGCTGTGGGCAGAAAAACGTTAATCCGTAATTCGTTAATTACCGATTCACCGTACCGAGTATCGGACTTAAGTTAAAGAAAATTGAATTTAACGGAAATTAATAAGACCGTTAACAGTTTTTTCTATTAACTTATAAGTTAAGCATTATGTTAACTTCGTTAATTAACGATTAACGGATTAACGTTTTCTGTCTAGCTTTGTTTAGTAATTATTGGCAGCAACACAAAGTTTTTTGACATAACTTAAATGTAAAAATGAACAACATATAAACCAAAATAACATGAAATTAAACAACAAACATATAGCAGCCACCTAAAGAGTTCGCGGTTCGCCACAGATAAAAAAAGTCCAAGCCAAAAAAAAGCCAATAGTCTCTTGAACGGACTTTTCTTTTAGTATTGCATTAGTAGTACGATATAAACACACGTTTTATGTTATTTGAGGTCAAAATTAGCGCTACCAATAGACTCAACCAAGTTTTCCTCGCGTTTCCTACACATTTATTTGAACGAAATAATAACTTGCATATACTAATTTAGTATGAGAGAGTAAATATATTGAATTGATTTCGTTTATCTAATAATACACTGTACTCATTTGAAGGTTACACAATTTAAAGAAATCCTCTATTGGATAATTTAAAATATTTGTTAGTACTACATGTACATTAAGGTGGCCGCCAAATGTATGGAAGAAAATTTTGGAACGCCAATTCTAGTTCTCATAAGCTAAAAACGTTCGACTTGCTACAAAACTACAAAATAAAAAGTTTCGTAGCGGTTGATGAAATTTTAGAACTCGCTC
>JANTOP010041480.1:0-10600 GCA_027564815.1 Symmerus nobilis | reverse complement strand
TTCACATTTTTCGATATGTTCTCGAACTTTCTGACCAAAATGATACTTTCTATACCATTTCTACGTATATTTACTACAAGATTCTGTAGTTTTTGAAAAATTGATTTTTTGAAAAAAATATTGGGAACTGACCCCTCAATGTTCGCACTACATCAATCAGCTGACACGCCGGACATATCGGATGAGGGGCAAATATTTAATTTTCGAGCGAATATTAAAGAAAAATCATAATCAAAAATGACGGAGACGGTTTAAGTGTTTAACCCTATAACCCGTTAATTGACATACGAATTTGAAAAGCCATGGCTCGGCAGTCTTGGGCATCCAATGAGTATTTTTCAACTCACCTTATCATTAATAGGAAGAATTACATAAATTTTTAAAAATTTTCAAGACTATTGATATGAAATATGTACTATATTTCATTTATAAATTTCATTTTATAAGTATAGAATAATCAAATCTGCGAATATCATGCCTGCGAATGTTGGGGGAGACGTGTATATTTATAATAATTTGTATCAATTAAAATACATATCATATCTTATTATTAAACAAACATTATCGATTGTCAAAACATTAACCCTGAAAAAATGAAAAATATTGTCCCATAAATTAAATTTCAAATAAGATCGATTGGTATGATTGTATCTTATACAGTAAAAAATTATTTAACACACCGTTCAAAAATAATTAATAGCCCATCTTATTTAAATATCTTTCTCTATCACATTTTGTACCCGTGTCGGTTTAATTTCATTCCATTCCATTCTAACCGAATTAGTATTAGAAGGGGACTATATTCTTTAAATGATTTTAAGAAATTACTCAAGGTATTAATGAAATGAATGTAAAGGGATGAACTAAGGGATGAAAACAGTTGTGTAATACGCAATACATCCATTTGTTTGTTGTTGTACAAATCAACATATGTACCTATATATAACTTCTTATAATAATTTTTACCAAATACGCATTATAACTATCTCAGGGCATTAATTTAAAATCGATTTTTTAAGTTGCTGTAGGTAATTATTTAAAGGTAAAATATTATATTGTAAGATATGGTATCTAAGTACCTTTACTGATTTTATTCATAATCAATAGTTAGTTAATAATCATTATTTAGTTTATTTTATGAATTTTTAAAGAACAAGATTGAACATTTTATTAATGTCAGCGATTCATCAAGTTTGACACTTCTTGTTACAGTATACCATTTTACTATAAAATAATTTACAAAGGAATTTTGGAAATAATTCTGTTGGTTATTGGGTTCTAATATCCTACAGAGTAGGATGAGATTCTACTTGTATATTACAAAGTAACAATATGTATGAAAGGAAAACTAGATCCTTAAACTTTACTTGGCCCGTCTATGGATCGAATAAGATGGAATTGGATATCTCAAGGTCGAATGAAAGAGCTAATATATCACCTTCTTTGTTTGATAGGAAATCTCTCACAAAACACCTATAAGTATACACGTTTCTTATTTATTGTATTGTGCTGTAGTCGGTACAATCTTTTAAAGTGGCTGTGTCTCTCCGCTAAGTGTCTGCAATTTATATTTTCTCATTTTTCTTCCGCATATTTATAAATATAAATACAAAATATAATGATAAAGTAGGAGATACTCATGCAACGTACATGCTTTTGAGGTTTATTATTGTTGGGTGTTCATAGCTTGTTTTGACATTATTTTATATCATCGATCCTATTGTATTGTTGTGGGTAAGGTAATTTGATATTGATGTATTATCCATAATATATCATCATTTAAAGAAAAGAACCACAATATTCAATTTAAATTTAATTTATAAAAACTGTTCTAAATGATGGGAAGTTTATGATTCATTTCACAAGTTACAAAACTCCGTATAAATTTGAAAAAAGGTTAAAGAACCAATTAGTTATAAAGACCAAAAACTGGAAATAAAATTATAAATCTAAGGATAGTAGTCCAGTTATCTAATTGGACAATTGTACCAATTGCAATACTTCGAGTACTTTATTTTGGACGTTATTATAATGGAAAATTTAACAAATAAAGAAGGAATATCGGCGTATTATCTAATGAATGCCGTATTAATTCTGAAAGTAATCCACACCATTACCATCCAGTAATCAGCACAGCCCGATATGGGAAAAATTTACAAAACTCACAGCTAAATATACTGACTAATAATATTATCAGAAAACAATCTAACTAATGTTACAAAACTACTGAAACTAAAGAAATTAGTAGTTTTCAACAATCAGTATGATTGACTTTTTGGACTCGAAACATAATGTTTATTCATATCTAAAAGAAAATTTAGTTTCTGGTGAACAGTTCATCCAAAGTCTATTCGAATTTCGACACTTTAGTGCCGGAGTGCTCAGCGTCCAAGGGTATTTTGTTACTATCATATAAAAATGAAAATAATTAAAATTAACATGGGAATTACAGAAAACCGGAAGAGGATCTAAAAATAAGGCATTAAAATAATTTCAAAGCTTTTTGATTTCAGAATCTGAAAAACACTAGCATAGCACAACAATATTTAATAAACTTCGTATACCAGGGGGTTCATTTTGCATCACAATACATCCATCCCTCGCTTAACGAAATTACTTTCTACGAAAATTTTTTTTTTTCATTGGGGGTATTTGGTCTAATTCACCACGCTGACCAATGCGGGTTGGTGATTGAATACACATTGAACATTTTTTCATATTTAATAAATTCTGAGACTTTTATCAATATCGAAAGGGTTTGGGGACCAAAGGATGTCTTTTTGGCATGAATAACTTACATTATTCCATAATTATACTCGATAAATGAAAATTATTTCAATAATTGTCAATGAAGTTTCGGCTTACAGTATTTTTTAACGTAATGTTTAGTGCTTTGGTTAAAAACAAAAACTATACCTAACATATAAATTTCTATTATAATAGGAAACTTTATAAATAATATTAGACTTCCATGTACAGATTCTTTAATATGCAGATGATTTATTGGTTTAAAATTGATTCCAGCAGTTTTCATGTATTTCATGAATTAAAATACGCCCATATTAATTGCAATATAATGATGTTTAATTATAATGTTAAACGGTTATTCTTGTATTAGCTCTTTAACATTGACATTGAGAAAATATATAGTATATGGTTTGCAGATAGCTTGAAATCAGATATGGGTGAGGTTATAGGTGCATATTTACAAGCCGACTTCATTGGTTGAAAGAGTATTGGGTATTTGTTGAAGCCTAAGTATCGCACTTATTACTCAAGCTTGATAGAAGAAAACACGATTTGTTTTTTTTTTTTTACAAAAACGGTTGTTTTGAGATATTAGTATAAAGTTATGGAATTACCCAATTAAAAAAAGTAACAATTTATAAGTTATATTTTATCAAAATCATGTGTCTACTAAAGTACTAAAGTTAAAGTTGGTCTGTTATTTGGAAAATATCTACAATCGCAACTTGTCATGGTCCAATTAAGTAATATAATGTAATAATAATAGTTAAGGCCTCATCCACTATAACTCTTTTAAAACTTCTTTTACTTTACATTATATATTCTATTCAGTTATTCACCGTTTAATATTCGCAATCGTTTATGTTTTTTTTTTTAAATGGCATATAGCACGTTTCATATAATTAATTAACAGACAAACAGAATCTTGAATTGAGATGAATTTTTTAGCAGAAAATCTTTTATGATTATAAAACTAAAATAAAAATAAAAACAATAGAATTTAAGCCGTATTAATAGAGTTCGACAAAATATATAATTGTATCTAAATGACAACACTAATATTTATTCAAACTTATTATCTCAGATTCGAAGTGATACTTATAGATTTCTTTATACTTATAAATACTTATAAATTACAATTGGTAAGATATCTAACTACTATATATCGTGATGTATAGTTAATCGACATCAGCAACTTTAGAAAATCAATAAATTATATAGTTGGCTTCTAAATAATGTTCTTCTATTACAATTCAAATTATTAGTTATTATAATATTGTAGAAATAAATATGATAGAAAAACATCAAAAGTTTTTGGAATTGGAATTACGTATCTAACTTACGTATTTACAATTAGGTAGGCAGACGTATGGAAATAAAATAACATGATGTGTTAAAATGTTGTAAAAATAAAGTGTACGTATATATATTTCCCCACATATACGTAGCATTCAGCAGCCACCTTTAATTTTTAGTAGTTTAAAATAAATAATATAATACCACTTAGGTACATATTTCGGTATTGATATTTTCTTTTCAATACCAAAAAACAAATGACTTGCAGATCTTTTACAGTAATAAAATACCTCTCAACACAGCCTAGTGGTTGTATTCTAAATGGTTCTAGCTTGTCGATGACTGAGCTATATTCATGTTTGGATAAATGTAAATATGACCCATATGACTTTCCAGATTAGACTTTACTTATACAACTATAGCTACAACATTATATAGCTACATGTCTATCATTCAAAGGTGAAATTAAAAAATTTCATACATATATAGTAGTAGTAGTAAAAATGTAAGGCTGTATGGATCAATAAAATATCTATATAATAAAGCGAAAAAATGCATTTCTAGTCTCCGCACATTTTCTTATAAATATGATAATTAAATTAATTCAATGGTAATTTTACGTTACGCTTGAATTCGAATAATTATTTTAACAATATAAAATTAACTATTAATATTAATATATTAACTATAATTTATATAAAGATTATATAAATATTTATTTAATATATTATTGTATAACTACACTACACGCTTAAGACTACATATTTAAGAATAAAATGTATAGCGGCGGGCGGCATTACGGTCTGGACTTCAAGCTCTCATTGTTCAGAATTCACTCATATATAATTACAGTAGAATCTTGCTACTATGACTAACTGTTAGTATGGACAAATCAGTATTATAAATATCGAGAATTTAATTATTACGATCGACACATATCAACGTGTATACAACTTGTCAAAAAAATCGATATTCTACTGTAATATAAAATATTAAATTGATATACACGAGTAAAATATTATTCTCATTCAAAATAAAAGTAATGATATATTTTCAAGGTCTTTTTGTTGTCAGTTATTATTGTAAAATTAAAAAAATTGACGATATAAAAAAAAATTAAATAAATCCTATTATTGTATTTAACTAAATTGTTAAGGCAACTTTCTGAAATGCAGATGAGATCATCTTCATTTAAAAAAAGATAAGGGGTGGTCTTTTTTTCATAAATATTCAACTTTATTTATCAATCGACAGAATAAACTGGTTAGAACTAATGATATCAGAATCAAGATTATATATTAAATGACAAGAGGATTTTACAAAAATTAAATAAGTTCGTAGATATCGAAAATTAAGGAGTTGATAAAAACTGAATCCTATAAATACAGTCGAAACCGGTTATAACGACCTCCAAGGGACCGAATAATTCCGTCGTTATATCCGGTAGGTCGTTATATCCGATTTATCCGATATCCGAGAAACGGAAAATTCCTTAGCCAAATTTTTATTAAATTCACCAGGCTCCAGCCTCAAAATTATGTTTGCCTTTTGCTCTATATTAAAAACTCGTCTTTTACTTATTCTAACTGACGAATTGAATATAAACATATGTATACATTGAAACAAAATACAAAAATATTTCGTTGTAATTACACCGAAAAACAAAATTCACTTCATACATATTTTATACTAGTAGATGTGGTCGTTATAACTGATATTTTTTTCGTAGTTTTATAAAAATTGCGACGATATAGCCGGTTTGTCGCTATAACCGATGTCGTTATAACCGATAAGAATCTGTTCTAGCAAGTATGACAGCTAAACGGGACTTTCAATTTAGGTCGCTAAAACCGATATGTCGTTATAACCGATGTCGTTATAACGGATTTCGACTGTACAAATATTCCGTATAGGTATAACATAGGTATAACCCGGGCAGCCATTCGTAAAGGCGCGGGCGACTGTCGATATAGACAATACTAGCTGCAGATCGAAAATTCAAAGCAATCTATAAAGGCGAGAGAAGATCTTATAGGTGAAAAATATATCAAATCAACCACGTTTGGAAATGATTACTTTGATTTATTCTGTTATTAATATACGGTTATTTTATTCGATAGGTCTAATAAAATCAAAAATATGACATAACAAAAAACTGTGTTATGACGTCATAATTTGGCAAAAATTTACAAAAATTGAAATATAGCAAGTTTTTAAAATATGTAGAATAAATACTACTCATCCGATTTTAATGATCGAGGGTGTTTTGAATGAAAGAGAAAATACAACACATTTTATGAAAAAATAAAAATGTGGGGGTGGCACTGAAAAAATACACTGAATAAAATTTAAAGGAAAAATATATTTACAAAATTTTGAAAGAACTCCCTTTTAAAATTTTGTTGTGTTTATATTTTCTCATAGAATACATTATAAAGTTATTTGGTGCCAAACTAATAAATTGTAATTCGGTAAGTAATTGGGTGTTGTGGTTGCCCGGGAATTGGCATTTCTCGATTAAGAGATCAACTTAGACCATTTATGGCCCATTGGCCATTGACTCACCAGGATGGGTTAGGGTATAATGCAAACCTTCACAAAGCCGACCGCCAAAAGGCCGAATTCGGTCATACGGTCATAAAGCCGAATAGATCTTAACAGTGAATAGCCCAAAAGGACGAATGAGTAAAAGGATGGGTAAGCCTGTAAGAATGTATGAAAATGGCGATTATGCTTAAACATAAAAACTCAATTAAAAACAGATTTTTTTTTGTTCTTGAAGAATTTTGATCATTTCAAATGCAAATTTACTTTAATTACATTTTCATCCCAAATTATTATTATTGTGGTTTCTTAAAATTATTTTTACTAATTTTTTCACCCGGGAACGAATCTTCTTTTCATCCATAAATACAAAATGTCTTTTTTTACACGATTTCTTTTTACACATATTCTGCAAGAACTGTATATATCGTGTGATAACGGAATTGGGTATACTAAATTTATCTTTATACTGAAATTACTAGGTTAGACGCATTTCTATTAAATACATTGTAGAAATTATTGTATTTGACATGAGGACGTACCGACGTAAAAATACAAATTCTTTGTTTTTTGTGCTATTTCTAGGATTTTATGTCGGCGCACAGATTCAAAAAATTAATTGATGTTCTGCTTATTTTAATTAATTTATGGTCAAATTTCAATACGTCTACAATATAGCCTCTTGGCTATTATTAGCCATATGATTATCCTGGGGAATGATAATGAGGTGGTTTCCCGTTGCCTTCCTCATACATACCTACTACATCTATTGGTTTAGACAAATTCATCTTACGAATTAGGCCAATTTTGTACGGTGGCATAAATTTGTATAAATTTCGGAATATATTAGAAGGCAAAAGTGAGTACACTTATTAAAGTCAAATTATAATTAACATTAAATTAGTATTATATTATTGGTCAGAAAAGCAACTTTAGATTCTTATCGTGTTCAGCAGCCTGAGACCCTCAAATGAGAGTCCAATGTCTATATTCATCTAGGTATACATTTATCAAAATCCATTAACATTTCAGTGAACCATGAAAATGTTAAATATTTTTTCGTTTAACAACAAAAAACCATGGTAGGTATATGGGTCCAACCGAAAAAAAAGGATAACATTTTTGGAATAAAATTTCATAGTCAATAGCACTGATTTCATTTTTTGACCATTGATGTAAAGGGACGGAACATTAAAAATATTTTCCACAAGTCATTGGCAAATATACTACAACTAAACAATACGAGCATACAGTTAACTATAAAAATGAATGCAAGAGACATAATGTATTATATAATCACACGATAATATTGCTAAATAGACTTCATTTCCACTTATACCTACATTTCATTTACATAATTTAATTTCATAATGATTGCAAGTTATCATTCGCTAAAATTTAGGGGAAAATTAAACCTAAATTAAACCTGGGGACGCATTTCATGAATCTGACAAATAGCATTTAATGATTTCAGGTGCTTTTGTATTTAAAAATGGTAAACTGCGGTATAATATTGGGCAAGGTGAATTTTTGCATAAACTTTCAATTAGTCATTATAGAAGTAAAGTGACACATTGTTACATAGAGGACAAGTTACATTGACATAACAGCGATATGTCAAGATTTAAACCAATGGTTATTAATTATATGGAACTGATAACATTCAATTTTGAAAACATAACCGCACATTGCTAAGGTTAAAAATTTGGGGAAGTTCGTTTATTAGCTCGATGGCGTGGAGTGGAGCTGTCAGATTAAAAAATATTGTTCGTTTAATTTTGGCGCAGCGCAGTGTTAACTCTACTCCAGATATTTGTGTTTGTTTATTGCTCGACTCTACTCTATCTTACTATTTTCTACTACTTTTAGCTCGCAATGAATTGATGGAGCACGGCGGAGAAAACAATTTTTTGGTTATGTCAAGCCATTTACATGTTTTGCTATTGACATTTGTGTATCGAGATATTGCGGATTATTGTAATAATCGTAACGGTTTGGAATAGTTTGAAAAACAATATTTGTTGACAGCTCTACTTCAAAAATAAACGAACAACCAACTTATAGTAAATTTACTCTACTACAAACTGCACTACTTAGCGCTACGCGATTTTACTCGATGATCGCTACATAACTCCACTCTGCGCAATCGAGTTAATAAACGAACTCCCCCAATTTCCAACTTTCAAGTTGTCAACATAATGGATGTCATGTATATATTAAAAGTATAGGGGAAAACGGGGTAACCCGGCGCAGTCAAAATATCATTAGATACGGCGACGCTGTGTAAAAAGTGAGTAGTGTCGCAACAGCACCTAAACGATGCGCCATATTGGGTTGAGTAACCTCCACGCATTCAGTTGTTTGTTTACACGAAATCCTGACAAACCTGTATTTTCATTTTCGGTATTCATTTTATCTCACTCACAAAATTAATTGAAAAACATAGTTCTTGATATTAATGGCAATTGATGGTAAGTTAACTAAGTGCTGAAGGACATTAGCTAGACGCGTGATATTCGTTTACTCGAGTTGATTCACATAGTTTTTTAATTTTTGTGTCGAAATGCTGATATGTAGTCTGGGGTAAAACGGCGCATTTTTTTCGGGGCAATTCGGCGCGGCTAATTTTTGCGTTTAAAATCATATAGCGTCCATTTGTGGTATACACATGTAATTATATGTATTGTGTGTTTTGTTTAATTTTGTTTCCCTAAGTTTTTCATTAATTTCTATTATGGATTTTTGGATTTTTTCCCCAATTGATTATTTAAAAAATTTTTATTATTGAATCATAATTTAATTTTAGAATTGAAACATAATGCCAACTTTAAATTAAACACGAATATAACATAAACGATTACTGTCGATATATATTATTTGGTATATTTCACTAGAATTTCCGTGAAATACACTGAAAATGACGGTGCGCCGAATTACCCCAAATTTTTGGGGCTCGGAAAATCCCTCCTATCTTGTAAATGGTATGCCGCACATTGCAAGTATCTTTGATCGAAACTTACGTAATGAAAGTAAATTTCAATTGAATGTCAATACGATGCGATATATGGTCAGAGCCATGAAATATGACCAAAAGAAAAAAAGTGCGCCGAATTACCCCGTCTTCCCCCTATAAATATTAAAAGCACATGGCGTCGAATTTAGTTTTAATATGAACAATTTGACAACCTCTATTCATCCAATGTAATTGGTTTAAATTTTTCTTATGTCCTTTTATTTATTAAAATTGTTCCGCAGACATCTCCTAATCGTCCTGGGCTAGAATATTTATATTCAAAATAGGACACTTACAAACTCCAGCAACATGAATTTTCTTCATCCATGGATATATAACTCGTTCTCCATCGGTAGTCGTTTCATTTGTATCCGTATCATCCATATCGGAATCCGAATTACACAAATCATCCAAATCGTTACCATGCGATCCCAATTCATCTGGCGATCGATCAAACATATGTCGATCATCGTCTAAATCATCCTAATAAAGAGAATTTTAATTAAAATATGGATGCTGTATTTATTAAATTTAAGTGTCGGGGTAAACCTATCTACAGTCTTCCAGTCCAAAATTAAATATGTATCTCGATTTTCGTGTTCGATCATACTTTATTTCATTTTTATAAAAATAGAATCTCGCGCTTTATAATAGAGCAGTGATGGCTAACCTTTTGGAGAAGTGGGTTAAATTTTGTTTATTATTTTTATAGTATTAGCTCGTGGGTCAGTAGGTCAATGGCGTCACTTGAAAAGGGAGGGAAGGATGGAAAAAAATACTTTTTCTGGTTCTCAATTGTAAAATCCTTTAAAAAGTTTACGTTTCCTTTTTGTTTTACAACTTTTTCTGTTGTAAGTAAAGAGCTAAAGATAAAGGTCGCCGACAAAAAAATGAGGTGATTCAATATATTACCGCACCAGGTGATAGCAGGAATAAAGAACTAATAATAATAATAATAATAATATATATTTGAGTCAGCAAAAAATTATACAATAAGGC
>JANTOP010041469.1:0-10601 GCA_027564815.1 Symmerus nobilis | reverse complement strand
ATAAATAAAATAAATAAAATAAATGAAATAAATAAAATAAATAAAATAAATAAAATAAATAAAATAAATAAAATAAAATCAGAAATCTATGTATCTAAGAGAAATTATTGAAAATTCCTGACGTATTCCTAACTCCATAATTTTTTTTTTGAGACAATATTTAGAATTGATGTGAAAATGTTCGTGAGATTTGGACCTTTTCTGACCTTAAAATTTTTCTGATTTTTTATATTCAAATTTTCTCAATTTTTAGCATCTCCTCTCCCCGGCTTTCATCCATATTTTCGCAACATTTTGCTACCTTTTCCGAATTTCTCCTACTGTTTTGGTTCTCAAATATTTAAATATCTCCAGCATTTCTCCAGATGAATGGAGTTTCTCTTTTTTGATTGCCAAAGAGCAGTTTCGTATAACAACATCAGCAATAATGTGCGTAAGGAAAAGATTATACGCGTAAGCGACCGTTTATAATGACTTGGAGGGCTATAGTGTCAAAGAATAACGATAATGTCAGGCAAATCGGAATGAATAATTTAAATTGGTAAATACTTAAGTTTTAAATGAATGAATAAATACTAAATGCTAGATTTCAAAACTTTTTTGTAGCACCTCTCCTTCCCTCGTCATAATTCAATCTAAAAGTAATAACAAATGTCACGACATGGAAATTACTTTTGAAACGGTTTTCTTATGTATAATTGTACCTACCACCTATTTGGCCTTTCCTCAATTATTGACTAGTCGCTCTCAAGTTTACCTTTTGAGAAAAAAATCCTTGAGAAATATCCTTGTGTTAAAATCATTAAAATGTCCTTACTCTCTCTATTCAATCTTTCTCAAAAAAACATTCGACTTAAAATATCTGCGAATTCCGACCTTACGACTTCTGGCCGAAGCTTAGTTGTTTGCCATGACATTTATCTATTTCTATGGTATGGTCAGTCAATTTATGCCATATAAGCCCGATAGGCTCAGCTTAGGCTCAACTTAATTATCTAAGATCACGCAGCTCATTCCGATCATTGCGAAGATTACAAATCAATATTTTCCCAGATTAATAATAAATGTCTGTATCTATAGGTTCGATCTCAAAACCTATTTATTGCCCTAAATTAAAGTGTCTATGATCAAGATTATATTTTATTGAATCGTGATCAGTATGTAGAAATCATCAAAATTAAAATTGTATTTACTATATGAAAATGTACTTAATATATTAAGATGCCAATCCAATAATGAATCCGTCATCTCCATGTGTTTCTTATTAATCTTGATGCTGGTTTAACACGAGATTCTAGCTTAACGAGATCTTTAATATCGCGTCTCTTAAATCTAAATTTATAAATCGAGCTTCTTTACTTCATAATTGCCGAATTGTATTCAAATCGGTTAAGAAATGTCAGTGAAACCGAGTCCATAAATACTCTTGTTGCAATAGTAAATACGTGATTTCGCTACTTTATTTGGTCATTTAATAGTGAGATACAATAACAAACATATTATATTTGCGAGTCTATTTTAACTTATTGATTTATTAAAATAATACGTGTTTTTAAACTAAATATGATATCTTCCTTAGAATATATATGAGAGCAGTGAGAGTTAATAGAAAATATGTATTTCAATTGTATAATGGTTTTTTAATTATTGAGCGAAAAATTACTAGATTTTGCATTATTGTGAATCTATATTTATCGAGAATAAAAAAAGTTAAGTATTTATCTCATGTTAAAATTGTATTAATCGAATTTTTCTGGTCAACAAAGATCGCTGGTTCAATTCTCTCTTCGGTAATTTTAAATTTTTTTCATTTTATTACAAGGGAACATTGTTTTACCTTTACTGAATAAATGCCACTCGGAAAATTTCAAACTCGATTTTCTCGAGAATATTAGAAAGTGGGTCGTAATACTTTGTGAAATTCATATTCGAGCAAGGAACTTTACATATATATAAATATAAAAAATTAATAAATTCCGACTGCCATGTGGCCTCCTTGTGAGAACCAATTTATGATCTTGTCAACGACTCTTCAGAATTAATGAGAACTCAGATTTCGTTGTACTACAAAATTATAATTGACTCGATTAGTTTTTATTAGAGAACGAAATCTATTACGTTATGTTATTTGTATGCATCTATAAACAAGAACTGGTTCATTTTTTGCTATACAGCCCAAATAAAAATATTGTAGTTTTGCCAGGATATTCGGCTCAATATTATAAAATAGGAAACAAGTTTTCATTAAGGGGGGCAAAATTTTTTATGCTTGAAATATAGTTTTTTCGATATTCGAGTATATTTATTTATTGGTGTGTTAGTGATATTCTCCTATGACTCTTCGTTAATTCATAATTTCCAATCCAATTTCCGGTTTCATTTTGGGTAAATTTTTAGTCAAATCCGTAACACAAAGTTCGTTGGAATATTTAAATCTCATTAATTAATTATTTAAAGAAAGAAAAATGAAAATTATTTCGAGGAATATAAAGTTGAAATACCCCCTTGACAAGATACCGATTCGTAATAATAATTTTTCACAAAAAATCAGTTATACGTTTAAGACAACATTCATTTCGGTCGGTGTCTGCAATTTTATTTATCCAGTCCAAACAATTTTGAACGTATACTATACTGTGATATATACAAATAAAGCGGATTTTTAAAATATAATAAAATGATTAATAATGCCAAAAATTCGTGAAATTGTATGGTTTATTTCTTTCGAGTAGCGACTCGGCATATGAAATATTAATTTAAATTATTATATATAAATAGTTGAGTAAGGCCATGGTAATTGGCATTATGATTTGAGGAAAAGAAACATGATTTTAGTAGAGATTGTGATGAAATAATAATAATAATAATAATAAAAGAAATTCGCCACACAAAAATGTGTGATCCAAAGAAACTCTACATATTTTGCAATGACGTTTTTAGCTCTGTCCTCCGAAAAATTAAATGTACTCGTACGGCGGCAAGATTTTTTTTTGCGCTATCGTAATAGTTTTTTTTTATCTTCATTTTAAATTTAATGAAATTATGTCATCGGATCTACACTAGGTATGATCATACTTTATGAAATTTTTTTTTGCCTTTCGCAGTGATCGCAACTATACAATGTATGGTTGATTTATCTAACTAAATTTTCGGCTTTGTTTCGAAAGAGACTCTAAGACGTTAATGAAGAAGAAATTAATCTCCAAGATATGAGGAATGTATCAGAAAAAATTCATTAACTTTTTATAAATCATCACTGTTTTTAAGGTTGCCTGTCGTTATGATGTCATAAGTAGTATTTTTTTCCTTATGGTAAAGTGTACAATATTGAAGATGACAGCTGATAAATTACCATTAAATTGGCAATTGTTTCTCTTTCTGTTTTTGTTAAAACATATTTCATTCAATTAAAATTTATTCAGTAACCTTCGATTCGTCATCTTGTTAACACTATTAAATAATTGGTGTCTCGACTCGATCTCAACGAAACGAGATTTTATTATGATCTTGTCTCACACATAAATTATCGCATTATCTCGAATTAAATCTCAATGGTATCGACACATGATCATACATTTGCAACAGAAATATCAGGATTTTCTGTAAGAAAATCATTCTCTTCTTTCTGAATTAGAAATGGTACTACTGTTACGATCTTAATTGTATCTCTAGATGGCATACACATAGATCGTTGTATGATGTTATATATTATTTTACGCTACTACATAAAGAATAAACCAAAAGCTTTATAATCCTATTTTATTTAAACTGCAGATATTATAGTAGAATATCGATCTCTAAGAAACTCGCTAAAAAAATGTTCATCTGAATTTTAATGATATATAAATTATAAAATATCAACATAAGAAATTGCACCTTCATGGAGAATGGCCATACCTTACTCCCCAATGTGATTACAGTTCCTTCATCCGTGACGTCAACCGTGATGATTCTCAGATTAATTATTCCAATTACAAATATTGTCTGTGCAAGAACTATGCTTCCACAAATCCTCCCATAGAGGTAGGTCTAAGTGTTGGCCTGTTATCGATGCGATGTTATGATTTTACTATATTCCTTTAGTTACGCCCCTGTGTATAAGAATCTTCAACATTCTGCTATTAAAGATATTGATTCCATATATAAATCCGGATAGCATTATAATTATCAGAATGTTTACTTTTCATATGAATACCAAATTTATTATAGAAAATATCATGGTCATCAATTTGATCAGCAAACAGGAAGAGTATTTTTTATTAGATCATCAGACAAATTAGAATTTTTTAGAATTTACTAAAATATCTTGTGAATATTGCAAATTATTTACTGAAGTTTACTATATCAGAGCTCTCACTAATTCTTTGGCACAGTCGAAGTCAAGCTTTTTACCAAATGGTCAAATCCAAATTAACTTAAAGGGATTAGTGAGATTATATCATGATAAGTTTAGTACATAGGAAATACGAGTTATGATCGAGGGTTCTTACAGTTTGTTACATGATTGAATTTAAAACTTTTCATTAGATCATGTATATAGGACGTTCTTATTTCGACCACTTTTTTAGTGACCTAAGTCTTTCAGACAAATAATCATAAAAACGTCAAATTAAGGAAAACCTCGAAAAATCCGTATTTAACGATTAAATCAAAAAATGATGAACTTAAAGTAGATGGTGAAAATAGATTTAATCCACAAACCATCAAAATGGAGATTTTTTTTCGTATAAAACATCTTAAAGACGATTATGTGTAATCGTATAAATGGTACTATATACTCGTACGACTTTTAATATCCAACGTTACTGGTTTATATTTTTATAATAATTATTGTAAAAGTTAAAGAAAACACGTTTATATTTCATTGGAAAGCCGGGGTTCCGGGATTATATAACTGTACCCTCATTAAAGTAATAAAAAAAAAGTACATGTGATGTTTCTGGTATCTAAGTACATATAAAATTGTACAGTTAGCTTCTGAACAGAAAATCACTTAAGCTTAAGGTATATCATTAATGATGCGTCGTGTATATTTGATTTGTTTTTATTGTATTACGAAAGTAATATTATCATAATATGGATTTGTATGAAATTAATTTTTTTTCCTTCATCGTTTGTCAGTTAATTTTACATTCTTTATTGCATCGACATTATAATATGGATATATGGTTAAAAAAATTAATTCATTATATTTACAACCGCATTTTCGATGTCCCACTAAATGGTAAATCAATTTTTTTTTCGTTGCTCTGTCTCTTTGACAAATAAAATGACAAATAATAATGAAGGCGATAACAATAAATATTATTATGATGCATTTTTTATAATAAGAAATGCATATTATGTATATGGAATAAGGTACATAATACGGTACTAAATGCACGTATAATTATTTATGTCAAGTTTATTAATATCATTGGATATTATTTTTCATTTATTATTTGAAATAACGTGACTTGGTGATATACAATATATGGTAGAAGTTTTCTTGCATTCGAATTTACTGCCGTTCGGTGTATGTAAAATGAGTCTTGTCAGGGAGTAAAAGTAGACATCTAATTAAGCTATAATAATATCACTCAAAAATATTTCACTCCAAATGATATTTTACTAGTGGCGTGCGGTCAATATTAAGGTGTGCAGAACGTTGAAGAACTTACCACCTTTATTAGTTTCATTGCATTTTGTTTTGTACTTATTAAATCCACTTCCAATGGCTAGGTCGCTATCTGCAGAAAGTTTACCCACGAGGTGTCCCTAATTAATGTAATGAAATGAATCCGATGAAATAAATGATCATTTTTTAAACCCTTTAACATTTTTATCTCATTACCTCTACTAAACCATCCCTTAAATATACTGAAGTGAGATTTTAAAATTTAAAATTTCCCTGGAAATTAGGACCAATTTTCAGTAAATTGATCGTATGAATGAGAACGTCCCACTTCAACCCTTACCAAAATTCGAGGGTTGATTGTTTATTAATTTTGATAAATTATTATTATTTATCTGATGATTAGAAAACAATATTGCGTCATTACATTTTCCAAGTCCGTACGAAAATCCGTGGAAAATTCTGTTCATAACGTAGAGAGATTTACAAGGGAAATTCACTCTTTTTATTTGATTAATTAAATTCTAATTAAATCTGAAGTGTTATTAAAAAGCTTAAAGAAGCTTTTTTTTAATCCAAATAACTTTTTTGTAACGAAATTTTCACTTTCCAAAAAAAAATCTTTATTGTTAAGCTTGATAAAAACTTTTAGTTCAAACTTTATTTTATTCAGTTTTAGATCCATTTTTTATTCGATTAATTAAAATTTAATGTTTCCCCAAAAGCTTTTGAAAAATTTGAAAGCTCAAAGAGAGCTTTAAGCGTCGGATGTAATTTTATACGTGTTCAAATCAATTTTAACGAAATTTCAAATTTGCTCTAAGAAGCTCAGTTACCGTCACCAAAGTTCATTGAGAGCTTTTGATACAAATTTAATTTTTATTTATTTGGATTCTATTTTTCATTCGATTACTGAAATTTTAATCAAATCGGAAATTTGCTTTCAGAAGCTTTTCAAAATCGGAAAAGCTCGAATAAAGCTTAGGTTTGGAATTTATTTTTCAATGTTTTGTAACATATTTTTCTGCGAAATAATTTTACTGCAACGATATTTTATATTTATTGAAAAAAGCTTTATTGAATTCGCCAAAGTTCACTGAGAGCTTATAGTACAAATTTTATTTTATTTATTTGGAATTTATTTCCCATGCAATTACTGAATTTTGAATCAAATTTGAAATTTTCCTGAAAAAACTTTTGAAATTTGAAAGCTCAAAGAAAGCTTTAAGTTTGAATGGTACAGACATTTTTTCCAGTCCTGTTTTCTTATTCAATCAAGTTCGTTTTACAAATAATTTTTCCAAACTTTTATTTTAATGTTATTAGACGATTTATTTTGCAAATAATTTCAGAAGATTGTTCTTTTTCACCCATTTTCAAAAGAAATTATTTCTCTAAACTTTTACGAAATTTTCCAATTTCAATGAAAATTGATAATTTTGACTAAATTAGTAAATTTGCACGAAATTTCTTAAAAAGTGTGCAAATAATCATAAAATTTTCTGCTATTCTGTATTCATAAAAAATTTAGGATTGTGAAAATCATTGTAGGTTTTGACCAATTTTCATGGTAGGTAATTCCTAAAGAACCGAAAATTCGTTTGTTCTTTTTTTTTAATTTTTGTAAAAATTTTTTAATGACGTTTGAAAATTTGTATCAATATTCGCTTATCTCATTTTTTATTCACCAATGTGCTCGCTCTATTCACTATCTATTTCATTACCGATTTTCATTTAGGGACTGTAATCATTGTAATTTCAATTTTGTTTCATAAAAAACGAAGGTTCTAATCCAGCGACTTTCGTAGATTCTCTTAAGAACATAACAGTATCGATTTGTTAAATACCAGTTTCCAATTTTTCTTTTGTATTTTTAACACAAGACAGCAACTAAATATGGATTTGTTTTTTGTAATGTGAATTAATGTCTCATCGGGGAATTTGATCTTTCACTATAGATAGCTCTTATAGACTATATACTACATCTATCATTGCATGTTGCATTTGTATCACTTTATGATGTTCCCTTTACATTCATATAAGATATAGGATTATAAAATATAATTCCTATTGCGCAACTCAATGTCACACATAGCTTTGAAGCAATTACTTAAATCCGCTCCTAACCTTTATTAATTACATTAAATAAAAACGATGAAATTATTGTTTTTAATTTTCTCCATCATGCAATATATTGAAAATATTCCCTTGAAATAAAACTGAATATATATATCAGGTGAAAATAATAATCATTTCTTATAATCTTATCGTTCCCATTCCATGTCGGTCTCATATTTTCATGGTGCCATAACACACCACTTATGATGCACAATGAAGTCTCTTGCCAGTACTTTCCATACAAAAATGTTTATAAATGTTTAATAAAATTTTAAGCTTTTAGTCAGTAAAATTGGCATATCCCCGATAACAGTGTTAATGCACTTGCTTTTGACATTTTGACTGGGTGCACACGGAAAACGTTCACCGATCGTACGGTAGTCGACCTTACCCGAAAGGGGTGAAATGCAATTGTATCATATACACAAAAGAAAAAAGTTTCAACATAAAAGGAACGAATTCTTAACGAAACAAATTTACAGAAGAGACAGAAGCATTGACCGCATATATAGTATCGACGCTGAAGTTTCAATTTTGTATGTGGTATAATCATAGTAATATCGGTATCCATATCCACACAAACTTACAAACATTAACGAAACTTTTTTTCTGTTATAATGAAAATAAATGTTTCAGGTTTAAGTTGAATGCCTTAATAAGAAAGCTCACCGATTTCAGAAAGGATTACACTATATTATTTGTATGGATAGGAGAGTAATCAACATTTATAGTATAATATTCATTTACAAAGTGGTGGTGCTTTTTTTTGCATATAAAATCTATTTTCTCATATTGTTCTATAGAATTAGCCCGTACGGTCCTATGATTTTACATGAAATAATTAGATACAGGGTTCTCCTAACATTTCATTATGGTTCGATTGATATGTTTGATTGAATTATACATCAAATGGTTTTATTTATAGAGATTTAGAGTTCAAGTAGTTAAAAGTAGGCATACAATTAATAATTAATAATGCAATCAATGATGCCTGTCAGCATATACGACTATATAATTTATAAAGTTATAATGTCAATTTAATTCTAGAGAACTTGAATTAGCTGACAACATCTAGAGGAGATGTAACTGAACAGGATTTTACACAAACTGTGATACATATTGTTTTTTATTTAACTAAATATTTAAGGTACCACACACTGCAAAAATTCGATTTTTTTTATTTTCTGAAGGACGCATGTTTAAAGACATGTGTTTTGTATGTTCCAGAATAGCTGACTATTGGTGAGACAATAAATTTCATTTTTGTGTATAACTGTTCATTACTCAATAGTCAGCTATTTCTGGAACATACAATAGACGCAACTTAATGCATGCATCTTTCAGAAAATAAAGAAAAATTCGAATTTTTACAGTGTTGTGGTGCCTTAAGAAGAAAAAGAAATAACCGTTAACCACTATAAGACTTTATAAAAGCTAAGAGAACATAACCGTATCAGAGATCAACAGGCCCCATTACATCAAGTCAACACATAATAATTGGCTATACATTTATAGTTTTCCATCGCTGCAGAACAACATTATAAAATAATATTCGTCTTTATATGTAAAACAAAATACACATCAATTTTTGGTATCAAGAGTATCATCTTGGCACTTAACATATTAATACAGTATTAATAGTGGTAGATTATGTGTTGTAATAAGGCCGGGGCAACATTTTATTATTTTATTTATTTCTTAAGTCTTAAATGTATCCATGTAATGTTGAGCATCTCAATTCTATGGAAAAATGAAATGAAACATTTCCTATATAATTATCGTCATGCACTTATGAAATTATTATTAACACGACGGGGTTAGCATTTATTTTTCATTCAGTGTATTTATTATACGTAATATTACCAATGGACTAATGTTCATAGAAAATAAAATTGATATTACATCAAGGTATGCTGCGTACCATATACCTTATTACCTTTGCAACATTATTCGAAATGCAATATTTAACTTATAATCATCATAAACTTTCTAAGAAATTATTTTATTGAATGTTTCGTAATACTAGGTTAACTATAGTGAAGATACAGAGGTGAGGATCTTTTAATGCAAGTAACTAAAAATATAAACAAATCTGGAAATTTTTATAGGTCAACGGATTATATATAGGATTTTTAAGATCCAATTTTTATAAGATATTTAAGATCAATAAAATTCAGTATAATGATAATTTTAATTTAATAGAAATAATTTATTAGTTGAGTGAGAATACCTCATAGGCCATCATAAATCATCGAAATTATGAAAACACTTCAAAATTTTTGAGTATCACCCAGAATTTATTACAGCAACAATTTTAATTTATAAATTCCTAGTATAATCAATGTTACTCCAAAATAAAGATTCGGAACAAGATTTATTTTGAAATACCTTCAAAAGGTTGTACAACTGAGGACTGATTAGTGCATAAAAGAAAGGAACGAATTTTAATTTTTTAGTATTCTTATTCATTTTTGCTTTTTAGTATTTAATAAATAAGTATTTACAAATATTTTTGCATATTACATGTATTATTTCGCATTATTTTGGCAATAAGGTGAAGAATCCTAAATGAAGTCATGTTGTACCTATACTCAACAAAATTGAAGAAAATATTGTAGATATATATTAAGAGGAATTATTGATCGATAGATGTTGCAAGAATGGTCAATGTTCAATGTTCTCAATATTCAAAAAGATTTTAACCGAAAGAGGAGCTCATAAATGATTAACAGCTTGGCAATTGGTGGACAATTGCAATTTTTATTTCAATGAATAAAAATAAAAATGTATGTGCCCGGGCAACCACTCGTTACGGCACTTGATCCATCGATATAGATATTAGAAGCGAAATAACGAATTTCATCTAAAT
>JANTOP010041458.1:0-10601 GCA_027564815.1 Symmerus nobilis | reverse complement strand
GTCTTTTTTTACACGGTTTTTTTATACACGGTTTTCTCCGGAACGTATCTACCGTGCAAAAACAGTATTGAGTGTATATCATAAAATCAAAAATTTACGCTCACGCTGGCACATACAAAACCACCCCCGGTTTTTCAGATATAATTTGTATGCTTTCGCTTCTCTAGCGTAATACATATTTCTTTGTTTAATAAAATACTTATGAACATTTCTAGATTTATTTTTTATTTTCCCTATGGGATTATGTTTATGAAACTAATACTAAATAACAAAAATCTCTTGCATTGAAACTACTCGCACTTGCATAACGAAACGTTCTCTTTTTATGAGTTTCCAACTTCAAGTTACACGGTTTCCAGTTACGCGGAACGAAATATAATAGTTTGCACTAATCCATAGTCTCCTGACACCTGTATATGGTTCCAAATTCATTAAAAGTTGGGTTTCAGACAAAAATCTACCAGGTTTGGAATGGCCATTGAAAAGTTCCGACATAAACCCAATCGAGAATTTGAAATCATCTCGAAATGTTTACATCGGCGGTAGGCAGTTTTGAAATTTAGGGGAGCTAGAGGTGGCATATTTAGCTGCTGGGCTATTAACCCACAAAAAATTCCTAAAAATTTAATAGATTCGATGCCAAATTGAATGAATAAGCTAGCTTTACTAAAAGGTAACTTCATTGGCTATTAAACGTTATTAACATTTTAACGTTTTTAATTGATTTGATTTAGTTGATTTGAAATCGAAATGTATATTGTATATTCAATATTCATTTATGCGTCTATACTAATTTCCTATGAGCACTATATTTTCGACCCGAAAATGGAAAACTTGATATATCGAAATAGGCTGTATAATGTACTACTGAAATCGGTTTACTGGGTTCCCATTTATGAATGAAATTTGAATTTTTAAAATGATGACCTTGCTGAAAATAGCACTAGAATAATCGAATATAATTGCTATTTATTGTTCAATTAATCGATTAATCACCACTTAGATTTTTAATATAATTACTGCATTATAAAAATTTTGAATACATAATAATAAAGCCGAGATAATAGATGGAGCATATGGCATTTAAAATGAATTCCAATTTTAAGCATTTCAAATTAATTTATTGATATTCAAAATTTAATAGTAATTTGAGAGTGGAGTGAAATTGAAATTGTTGTTCGTGATTCATTTACAATGCGAATGGGAGGCACATTTACATCCAGTAGTAACGTTAACATTCCTATATTTCCAGCAACTTTTCAATTCTTCTGGTAATCCTTCAAAATATAAATTGTTGCCCATGTCTTTCGTATCGTTACATCTTGTCAATACTCGAAGCTATATTCACGAAATAAAATCGAATTAATTTTATAATTCATATAATTTATTTTATAATAGAACTTTACCGTATAAATAATTGGTACGCAACTCTGTTTATTCGAACATGTATGTTGACAAATCTTAGTCGATACGGATCTTGGAAAGGAATTCGGTCCCAAATCTTTATAACTATTTACCGATACACAATCACATTCCGATCGGGGTGTAGCAAATTCCTTTTTCTGCTGTACATCCTTGGAATCTTGAAACCATTGAAAATTATTTAAATTACTATTGTCACCATTGTTTCCGATTTTTGGTGTAGCAATCGGACGATAATTGTAATCTATTAATGATTCGGTGGATTGATCAACCCAATTGAAATCCGATGATAGGAAGCAGTCGGTTTCTGTACGGCATGTCCAGTATGGTGATTGGGAAAATCGTTTATTTATCAACGCTTCAATTGGTAAAGTTACCGCATTTCGTCGAACTTTCTGATGGTTCAATCCTTTTCTAATTGAATCGTTTTGTATAATTCCATCATTTTTACATGAAATTAATGGAACCATGAAAATCATAATGAACACCAAGGACTGGTATTTTTTTTAAAATAAATTTTAGTTAGATTAATTTAGAACTGAATTATGAATACTGTAAATCTCACTTACCTGTGTATCCATTTTTATGAACTGATGATTATCTTAGATTCCATTCAGGTTTTTATACTGTTCATATTGAGAAAATCACCAGAGTAACGTGGCTAATTAATATTGTTCTTTGTAACACAATAATTTATTTATCTATTATCCTACTCATCCTTTCTTTTGTTCCGATGTCAATGCATATCACCGTTGAATTTTGAATAGAATCTTATGGAAGGAAGTTCTTTTATGCAATCTATTTTTAGTTCGTTATCTTAAAAACAGACAATTTATTTCTATGTAAATTCTAACCCACTCGAGAAAATTGAAACTTGATGCACTGATACCCAACCAGCAATTTTTGAAAGGAGATTTTTATTCAGGGAAGGGAATTACGGACATCCGAATGAGATTTCATATATCCAGAAATTTCATCATACATCTAAACCAATGAAGCGATGTAGCGATGCAGTAAATTTCGTGAAAATCGCACAACTTCATTTTAAGATTTAAAATTCAAGAATGTTTAATTTTATTTTGGTTGATGTTCCAGAATACGAGTAGCATATTAAATGAAATACATGCATGTAATTCAAAGGATTAACGAAATTTAAATTAAGTCCCCATTTTTCCAACATTTAACCAGCATTTTCTCTACTATTTCTAAACATTGTCTTTTCGATTCTTTCTGAATTTTTCCCCAGCTCTTACCAAATTTTTCCGCATTTTCTCTACTTTTCCGACACATTTTCATCGTTTTACTGATTTTTCAAGCCTCTTTAAGGCTAAAATTCCGGAAAATTTCCCTGGAATTAAAAACCCCGCAAAATGAAAAATTCGGAAAATGGAGATACGTCTCAAAAACGCAAAAAATACTTCTAGCTTGGATAAGTCGGGAAAGGTTAGGAAAAGTCAGGAAAAGATCTACGTTTTAGCGAGTTTTCCGACGTTTTCTATTTTTTTCCGACTTTTTCAATTTTGTTCCGGGTTTTTCTGCCCACGTACCAACATGACTCTAAAATGTCAGTTCAGTCGGCGCCAACATATTCATCGCGTAAATAATCTGAAGGATTAGTTAGGAAAAGTCCGAGTAAAGCTTGGAGAAATATTTTTGAAAGACAAGAAAATTGTAGTTTGGGAATAATAAGGGAAATGTATGAACAACTAAAATATAATTTTCAGCATAAAAATAGGAAGAACGCCTACAAATTGAGATCTTGTCGGAAAAATTGGGAAACAATCAGAGAAACACAGTAAATTAATGTAGTCGGGGAAAAATCAGGAGGCGGAAAAGGTTGGTAACAGTAAGTTTTCGAATAATGAGTCGTGTATAAGTCATGAAAAATATATGGCGATTGGAAAAATCCGAAAAGTTGAGATAATTCGAAAGAAGTGTGACAAAAATTAGAGAAAATAGGAAAAGTTAGATAAAAGTAGAAGATATAATCAGTAAAATGCAAATCGAGGGAAAATTGAGAAAAAGTAGAAAATGCCGAAGTAGTTGTGAAAATGTTAACCATCATGCATTTTTTTATCCACCTTATTTTCTAACCTCTCCAAACTTTATTCGCATCTTCATACTTTCCGAAATGTATGCGATTTTTCCTGACTATTTTCTTTTTTCCTCGAATTTTTTTACGAATTTACATGTCTTTTAGGGAAAATCGACCGTGACTTCTGTCTGATTTTCTTCACGATTTCCGGTTATACTCCGGCTTTTCAGAGTTTTTTTCACGACTATTTTTCTACTATTTTTTCGCGAACAGATTCAATTAAATGATAATTTTTGGAAACTTTTGAACATAATACATAAACGGCATTGAATTTATTTACTCTACTAAAAATTGAGAAATTTGTATCGGCCCTGGCAATATTTGCACCATATTTTTGATTGTTGATTTAGAAATGTTCTTTAGAACGTTCCAAATTTTTAGATCTCCAAATTTTCTTTATGAATTCCGAATTCTCAAATGAAATTCACTTATAAATTGAGCAATTATAGCTAGTCGAAGAGGTTTTTACAAATTATTTATAATTCGAAATTTGAAGATCTTGAATTTACATTTAATTTAAATAATTGAAATTTTTGTTTCCAAAGCTTCTACCGGCATCACATTAATTTATTGTATTCCAGAGAATCTGGAGCATTCGTGATAAGCATTACTAGCAATTAAAAAATATCAATTTTAGTTTAGGAAGCTTTGAACAAATTATTAAGTGAGAGAAACTCCTACGGGCTTAGAAGTAAATTGTATTCTGCTACTTTTTAATTATACTTTATTAAATTTCTAAGATCTAAACAAGATCTAATAACATATGTACTAGTTATTTGATGAGGTTACAGAAAGAATTAGATTAAGATTTTCTGAGAGTTAATTACGGGATAATTTAAATGATAAGTAATGAAAGAATCCCGTTTAATTAGGCAATTCTCTTTGACTAATAAACCGTGACTATAACTTTATCCTATAAGGCGCAATTAAACCCGAAAAATGAAACAATTTAATTTTCATTCAATTTGTATTTTTAATCAATCAACTTATTTTAAAAACTTTATTCAGGTCAAAAGGGTATTATGAATAAGAAATTCTTGAAACCTATAATTAATTGAACTTGACCTCTCGACAGTTATTTGCCACCATTAATATAGACCCCTCATGGGATTTAATATTAAATAGTATCGAATTTATGCTCGTAATATTAAGAAATAATTTTTAGATGCATATTATAAATTAATAAAATCTGTCTATCTAATATTATTACTGATAACATCGAATAACAATATAATTTATTTTTTACAGGAGCCGCCAATTGATTGCATAACTATATCATCATTTCAATTGATTCTAATTGTCGTTTTATTCAAATTTATTTAATTCAAATATAACCAATCAAACGAAATAAGAATAATAATTGCCGGGCGGCTGGATGCTGCATGAAAAGTTCCTACTAAAATATAAAAAATATCCTGTGAAAAAAGTCGAGAAAGCATAAAGACTATGGCACGTCACTTAGTTGCTGTATGTTTCGTATGCATAATATGTGCAAAACATATAACATGTCACAAACATACAATTGATAATGAAAAAACAAATCGTGCTGTGGAAAAATTCTCTAGCGAACATCTTCTAATTGAATCAACATCGATACGTTCGACAAAACAATCGGCTCAACCACCAAAGACTGTTATAACAATGGAAACGAATCCAAAATATTCAACATTGTCAACATCACAGACATCATATCACAGTCCGAAAACGAAACGACATGCAAATATTGACACATCAAATGGTCAGAATGATATTCATCATACATTCGATGATCATTTTTTGGTTAACGGTGATCCACCAATGCCAATGTCAATGGTAACCAAGTCATTTATGCGAAAATTGTATAAACGTTTTGGCAATGAAAATAGTTTAACTATGTCAATTGATGAATTTAATGAAATGCTCAAGCATTTAGGACTCCATCAATTGATCGACAACGATGATTATATAAACAATGACACAGCTGAACATTTAGCCAATAAATCCCATATCCATAATCACGATATTACCGTAACGAATAGTGTTAAACCAATAATTAATAATATTAGTGAATCGGTAATTTAATATTTATTTTTTTTAATTTCCTGATACAATAATTTTTTTATTTTTATTTACCATTTCACCC
Organism: Symmerus nobilis; assembly: GCA_027564815.1. NCBI lineage: Eukaryota > Metazoa > Arthropoda > Insecta > Diptera > Mycetophilidae > Symmerus > Symmerus nobilis. The sequence continues at coordinate 4,962 of JANTOP010041458.1, read as the reverse complement.
CATCTACCAGTGCATTTCTTCTGTAGACTTAATTAATTTAATATCACCATCAGACCATTTAACTAATTTATCATCACTGCCGATTACCGCAAATCATACAATTAATAAATTAGATCGACCGTCCCACTCGCATCCGAGTACATTGACACCAGACCGATCAAATGAAACCAAAGGAAATGAGACAAACACCAAAAGAACGAAATTGTTAGTAGATAGTACAGATATGTGGACACTGTGTCCGATATTATTATATCAAATGCTTGCACCCACAACATTAGAACGATCCGGATGCATTGATGCAAACGAGTGGAAATTATCGATTACCGAAGCGATCATTGATCCGGCGATTGGTTCAATGGAGGATGGTGAAGACGTAATGGTTGGAAATTTAAATGAAATGCAGAATAGAACTTTAGGTATTTTTGAGTATTTATTTCTTCATTACAACATACGAATAAGAAACTAACATCAGTTAATCATGATTGGATCTTTTTATGTCAAATATTACTCATTTCTGTCTGACTAAACATTGTTCTCTAATAAATCTCTCTGCATACTACGGTCTTGTGGTACTAGACTTAGGCAAAGCATTTCTTGAATTAAGTGTTATGACTAGAGACTAGATTAAACCTTTATTATATTATATTAAAGATAAAAATCGTGCTGCTTAATTCTAGTTCTTGAATGAACTTGTCGTACCATTTTTCGGTAGAGAACGTTCCGGTAATTTGTGCCGTGCCGCTACACCAATATTTATATCATCGTAATAAATAAGTATTCAAATCATAATGGATTGGTAATCGTAAACATTTAATTTTAATAAATTAAATGAAGACACTTGGGGAGAAATTACATATGAATATATATAAAGTCAATTCATAACGATAAAATGTTGTTAAAATTTTTAATCCCAAGTCTGATGAAGGGAAAGCGAATAACTCCATAGCTGAACAATCACACTCACATCATTAGCCTCTTCTGATGGTGGACATTTGGTTTCGAGTAGTGTTTTACTGGTTCGTTCAAGTCCATCCATTGATGGGGTCTGGCGAGTCCAAAGAATGGCATGCGTTGTTATTTCTGATTGCCATTAAGTGTGTATCATTTAACTAGTTTTTTGTTTTACTTGTACAGTCAGTCGCAAATTAAGGCAATATTGTAGGCTTGGAAACATTGCACTTTAATCCAAATTAACTGGCACTGAATACTAACTGTTCATTTGACTTCATTTATATCTTAAATCATCCACCTTCAGTTTGGGTCACCCAGGTTACTCATTTTGGACGCTAAAATTTTCCAATTCGAAACACATAGTCCATATATTACTGGCTGTGTAATCTGTGCCACCGTCCGTGTTTTCTCGGATTATACTCATAATTAAAAAACTATTTTTGTGAAAACCGCAGAGCTTCCTGAGATGGAAATAAAAAAATTTAATAGATATGCGAAGAGTTCGCGATCTATGGAAAATTTCAAACACTAAACGAGTATGAAAGGAATACAGATTATAAAAATTCATGCAAATCTATAAATATCGTGAAACGAAAATGTATTTCATTTAATAAAATTTATAAAATTTATAAAATTACGATAAACCGAGATGATATAATTCTAAAATTCGGACATAACAGGTATATAACTCGTTTAAGTATGTATGGCAACTAACTTAAGGATATTCTATGCGGTACCAAAAGTGGCAGTTTTTTTTGTTTACCTTCGGTTTATTGGGTCTTTAGCTCAACTGCTAAATTACATCCAGAGATTTGTCAGAATTATAAAAAGGGGTCGTACTTAATGTCGTGTAACTCCACAGTGGTCAGTTTTTAAAATTGTAGTTCTAATTTTTAGAAGTGTCGAATTAGTTGAGCAAATCTTAAAAATATTATAAATTTTCCTGTTCGTACATAAATCTTTGCGCTTTTCAATTACTGTGCTCGTTGATATTTATATGCTCGTATTTATATGGCTAGTTTTTATTTAATATTAGATTCATAATAACTTAACTTGAAACTGTCTACTTAGTACACTTTTTAAGGATATTATCCTTGTATGTACATGCAAATAAATAAATAATAATAATAATATATGGAAGAGACATCTTCGTAAAGACGTTAGCCGCTTCTAACACCATAAGCGTTAACTTGTTCTTTCACAGCTATTAAGCGTTTTTTAAAATTTGATATACAATTATTGATAGTTAGTTAATACCATAGACTTAAAATTGAATCTAGTTATGTATATTAAATGCAAGCGGGTAAATTTTACTTTACGAACTCTTAGGAGAACAAATCCAAATTACTCGCTTTGGATTCCGATTCTGGACGTTTTATTGTAAATTCATTTCCCCAATCCCCAGTAATAGTAAGTATAATTGCAATTAATAAAAATAAAAGTTACGTTACTTTTATATATTATATAGTATTATATTTACATGGAATGCATTACTTTGTAAACCTATAATGGGGTTTATTCACACCATTCTACATGTTTTGTTGAATAGTCAAATATTATTAGGAAATATGTAGTGTAAACAATACAGAGCTTATTTGCTTTAACATAATTGATGCAACTTGAATTCTTATTAATTGAAGTTACGGTTATTGAAGTCATTCACTGGTATGTCTTGGTCATTCACTAGGTTTTTTGGGCAAAACTTATTAAATGGTCAATATTTTTTTTCCATATAATTTTTTACAAGTATTGTAGTGATCAAAACAAAGATATATTATTAAACTTATAAAATTTCAAAACTACAAGATGTTTGCCGCTTTGGAAAAAATATTCACAAAGATAGGCCCGAATTTCTGAAAGCTGTTATTCACTGGTGATTCGACCCTACTATGTTTTAGTGATCTCAGCGAAAAACCGGTTGACCGGTTTTTTGGTAATGGTTAGCCGCGATTTTTTAAACCGAGTAACCGGTCAAAAACCATGACCGGCCAAAACAGTGACCGGTCAAGGCTGTGACTGGTAAAAATCGTGACCCACTATCGTCAATAGTACGATACAAATAGGATCAATCAGATATTAAAGATGAGTGAAAGAAATTAAAAATATATTAACTGTAAAAAAACCAACATTGTAACATCTGCAAGTTAGTAGATTAGAACATCAACAACAATAGTTTAAAAGCAAGCTACGGATGGTGGCTAAAAAAAAATTCATCAAACCATTGTATTTAATTGAACATCTGCACGCGATATAAATCTAAACAATTGGGTCTGAATAGGCCTTTTCCCGTTATGCGAATATATAAAACGGCCCATACATTAACCGGTTTTTCTTCAACTTGGTTGGTTCAAGTTGTTGATATCAACTTGTCAATTGTTTACCAACAGAGCCACAGACTATTCAATTTCACTTCAACGTGAAACTAAAATTATAAAAATATACGAAAATATGTTTCCGAATTGATGTTGCTACGGGTATTTACTTTTTAACTGAAATCGAATGTAAGTTGACAACATAGCCGTACACACATCAATCTCTCTTCAACAAATCCAAGTTGAATTGTATGCAAATTCAACTTATCAACGGTTGATCCAACCACCCCACACACATTACAATCGGTTGGCAAGTTGGCAAATTGATCAATTAAGGCGGAGGTTCAGCAAACATCGATTCGAAAATTGGATCTGGTCGCAGATGGTGGTTCGCCCTGGCTCGCTTGAAACAATATAACCGAATTTAGAAAGAATATTTACAATCCCGAACAAATACCAAAGATACCAAAGGGGGATCAATACGTTTTGTGTTTGTTTGCATAAAACCGTATTCCATTTAGCGTCCAACCGAGCAAAGGCGAATTGATCGATCAAACAGAAAATTTTAAAAAACCCGATTAAAAAATCAATTTTATTTATTTTTGATTTTATTAAAAATATAATCGAACAATGTATTCGTTCAATAATTTCTATTTTGATACAAGAAAAATTAACATATCCGCATTTTCAGGTGTTAAGCAGCTTCGTTTAGCGGATCAAATATTTACTGCCGTTGAAAAAACCCTCTCCGATGGTGTTGAAGTTGCAGGAATTTTCTTGTATTTCCTTATAACAAAGTAATTTTTTCGAAATCCGAAACTATACCTTTCATCTCAGTATAATCGCCTCGCTTTCCGGGAAATTTACAGTCCGATTGTCTTAAGGTTGGAATATTTATTATTCCTAATTTGACGGTGAAGTGTGGGACTTTTTTCACTTTTAAATAATAATTTTTTTAGTTAGGATTTTTGGTTTTTGAAAGAATGCAAAATTCATTTCCAGACATTTTAGAGAATATAACAGAATTTTTTCTTAACGCGATTTATAGTATGCGAAATATAAAAAAATAAATATTTATTATATAATTAATTTTAAGATCCATCCGAATATGCCATGCCCATCACTGAATTCTTCGCTTAGATTACGTTTACAGATTCTAAAAATTTGGTTTAGAGATAATTTGGATTATTTCATTTCAGTGTTCGTATTTTCATTTTTCGAAGTTTAAAAAAACTTTAAGTATCTCAAGGTTCCACTAGCTATTTCCTTACCACGCAATTATGTCAAGATAAAGTATACCCTTTGCTGTTTAAAATAATAATCCACGCTATAATAAGCCAAGCTTCTATTTTTACAATATTTAAATATAGGTCTTGAATATTCGCAATAGGGATTGAAATATTTATTAATATTAGCTCCCTCTCTCATTTTTCAGCATATTTGAGACAGGCATTAATTCAGTAAATATAAAACTGAATTGTTGAAATTGAAAATATATTCGCCTAAACCAAAAGTGATGTTTTATAATTTTATTCCTAACAGTAATTGGAATCCAACTATATGGTGGGCAGCCTTATAGTACAGTAAAAATAGGTCGGATTTGTTCAAGGAGCACTAGAATTAATCTCTGGAGGTCATTTATATATCAATCGAAAGGTAAAAATGTGTAGATTAATATTCCAAAGAGGTACCCTTTCGG
>JANTOP010041447.1:0-10601 GCA_027564815.1 Symmerus nobilis | reverse complement strand
ATAAGTTGAGCGGTGGGTTTTTTAAAAATGTAAGAAACTCGTAAAAATTTTCATTTTCTTTTTCGTGTCATAATTCAAAATCCAATTAATATTTTTTAATTTTCTCTGCTTAAAAGGTTTACTTTGGAGGTAAGAACATGTGTAAAAAATTCTAAGTTTTAACCTAACTTTGATGTAACTTTGATAAAAATGTAAGTCTTAACTTAACTTTTGAATGTCCTAAAATCTATTTTCTATCCTGATAACGGTTCCTTAATAAAATTTCAGATTTTCCCAAAATAAACTTCAAAAGTCTCGAAAGCTTATTGAAAGCTTACTTCAAAGTTGACGGTTATTTACCATTTTCATTTAGAAAGTAATTTCAAATTTTTCCATTATTTATACATTTGTACCATCTCCACGTAAAAAATGATAAACGTGCGTATTTTTTGACTTTCTCGATACTTTTTCTCGTCGATTTAGTGAATTTTCGATTTCAATTGTGAGAGCAAGAAATTACATTTCGTTTTTTTTTTATTAATATAATTGTAGCGAAATTACTGAGCTGACTGAGTAAAGTTGGTGAAAAGAATTTGTAGGTAATTTAATTACCTTTAATTTTATATCTTAACCACATCGATCAATTCTAACTCGAGATATGTTCAAATATGTGAGACTACCTCTGTAAAAAGTTCAAAAAATTTGAAAAATTCATATCTCGAAATTCTATCCATAGAAAAAAATTTTAAAAGGAGGGCGTAGGCCAGGAAAGTTTGGAAACCTTTGTGTTAACCTATTAAGTTAATTATTTTATTTCCATTGAATTTACATTAAATTGTCAGGAAAAATTTCTGATATCAATTAAATTTAATCAAAACTATTAATATTTTTTAAAAGTCCTATAGTTCATTACTTTTAATTTGGTATACTATTCAAGAAGATTCAGTCGTTTTGGAGTTATAAAGTTTGGAAATGCATCTAACGTCAAAAAAGCGGAAATTTTGAGTCAACCTGTAGCGTTAGGGGCCATGGGTAAGGGATCAGGACAAAATTCTTAGTGTTAAATTAGCTATGTTTCTAATCTTTCGTGTTTCCGATTTAATTTCTGAAGTAGAAAAGAAAACTTTACTGGTAAGAAAGGCATTGGGTTTTCCTGGAATCAATCTCTATTTCTTTTATAACTCGTCTATTATATTTTAATAGAAATCCACTAGTTTTCAGTGAGCATTGCTGTTAGTTTACTTTCGATTAACGGAAACATAAGGGTGCTTCATCATAATCATAACTCGTCGTGTATGATCTATATCTATAGATTCCACAAACCAATATCGGTTATGGCATATCTAACTAATTTTTCATTTTAAGACTTAAAGTAATAGTAGACTTTAACGTCGGGACTAATTTCCTGGGAATTTTATATTTGTTTTGCAGTAGGACGAGATACGAAAAAGAGTTATTTTTGCATAGCCTTCAGTGAAGGAGTGTTGTCGTCATTGACAATGATTTCAGATTATTACACAAGGAAGAAATGTTGCATCAATTATACTTCGATTATTTTTTCTAAATATTTAAGTTAAGATTACGTTGTCTCGAATGTCGAAGATTTGCTGCTGTTCAACATAATAAATCTGTTTATTAGCTTTAATTTTCTTAAAATCGATAATGTAATGGTTAATATCCAATTATGCACTAAACGATTTATATATTTAACGCTAATAGAGATAAATTTTCTCATCACCACCCAATCCATATCATTTGTTTGCGTTGATATTATAATATACGTCCGATGTCATTGTCCGGTCGATAAACCATTGATTATGAGAATACCCGATCGATGCGACTATAATTATATGTATATGGGATGAGTATAAAGAGTAATCTTTCGAAGATGAAGAGTTAAGTTCCTATATAATTATGTAAGCAGAAATAAAATTACTTTCTTTTAAGTTGAACGATTCCAAAGTATGTATTCATTAAAAATTATGTAAGATAATTGTTTTGAAATTAGAAATAATAATAGAGAGAAAAAGCAATCTTATAAAAAAAGAATAAGTTATTTAACAAAACTATTTTTTTTTCTACCATTCATTGTTACCAACGTTAAATTAATTCGCATTTGTTCAGTACTAATTGACAATACTCACGATTCGATATGCATTTATCTATTAATAAATTATTTATTTTTACAATTTGAAAAAAACTTAGCCAACGACCTTCTAAAATATACAGTCGGGTCGGTTGATGGATTATTTCAACAATACAAAATACAATTCTTTTTTTTTCTAAAATATTAAACAATAATATTAGCCATTTAATAAGCACCAATCCGATGAAATTCAAATATAAGTCATATATATTTATATTCGAATATAGAGAATAAGAAATATTATTTAATAAAATGATGAAAAAATCACCCGACATTTACCATTCACTTTCTCAACCAATCTTACAATTTTGTATTATTTTTTGCAAGACAACTTATTATGTTTATTACAAATTTTTATACAGTGGATTTAATTGTAGTTGAACTTATTACTATTTCGAATTTATTACGGATATTAGAATATAAAATTTTCGTTGGTGAGATGGAATAAGTTCGATCCTTAAACCATGAGTTCTAAACTGTCCCTTGATCATAACGGTGTAGATCCATCACTGGCCGTTGTACCAATCCTCTAATTTATGATTGATTGTATGAATCTTTCTGCGGATTTTCCAAATTATTATGGGTTGGTAATTGTCAAAATCATATTTAAACAAGAATTTTGAAAAAAAATCATATAAAAAATTGTTATTGTTATTTTATTACCAATTACACTATGCGTTATACAATAATAAAAACATTTCTGTGAACAAAATGCCATTATACTCTTCTTATTCTATATACAATGAAATGTACTCAATGAAATATATTTCAGATCAATAGTTTCGAAAAATTAAAAGAAATTTATCAATTCTACCTGTGTAAATGATAACGTGAGTAAAAAAAATACTGATAGGATACACAAGACACTCGAGTTATGTTTTATGAAATCCGAATGTCAATTCACGAGTTATAATAGACTTGGATAGTCCCCGTGATTTTTTATTAGAATTCTACAAAAAAAAGAAAACACTATTAAACAAGCACAATTTACAAAAATTATCCAATCTATCATTTCGCACTAAAATTTTCAAAATCAGACCATCGAGAGTTATATTTCGATTTTGAGAGAAAAAAAGTTTTTTTAACCGAACCATCGCAAATGTCAAGGGACCACGGCACTTTGGCCCACTAAACACGAAAATGGTAATTTGTATTCATTTTTTCTATTGATAGAATTTCGGGACATGAATTTTTGAAATTTTTTCAAAGGTGACATATATGTATAATATTTGAACAATTTGATATCGAATTTGAATTGACCGATATGGTTAGGCAAGAAAAAATTTCTTTGTCAGTCGGTTTAGGTTTAGTTTAGGTTCAATCGAAAGAATAATGGCGGAAAAGTTATTTTTGTCTGTCAAAATGGAAATCGAGAAATGAATAAATCGACGAGAAAGTATCGAATAAATAATAAAGTCAATAAATGCTCAGTTTATCATTTTTTACGAGGAGATTTTACTTTTACGAAGAAACCGAGCTGATATTCGATTCCATAATAATGGTAATAATATATAATACTAGCTGACACTTATTTACTAATTTGTTAGATAATAATTAGTGTCGTCAATCCGATTTCGATTTTATAGGTTAGAAGTCCATTATATAATCGCTGTGCCGTACCTACCATTCTACCATTGTCGTCAATTCGGACCTTAATTTCAATTCGGGAACTTTTAGTTTTTTATTTTGGTATTCTCTCAGATATCTTTTAGTGTTATTGCATACATGACTTTTGCACATCTGAAATATTGTAAATGGTGATATAATTAGGTTATATTGATTGGCTTCCTACTGATTGATACTGATTGTTATACTGATTGATTCCTTTTTTTAATACATTTTTTCGATATATGAATTCTTAGAAATGTTCTGAAATCTTAAAAATACATCATAAAGGTTATAAACCCGTTTAGGATATTACAGGCCCATTATATTCGATTTTACAAACCTTCCGAATTACATAGTATGACCTAGTAGTAATGACCTTCAGGTCCACTTTACGAAAACTCATCGTATGCAATCTTTGCTTACTGCATGCTGCAGCTTCAACTGCTCATAATTTGGTAATCAACCGAGAGAATTGCCTGGAAATCCCCTATCCGGCGCTGATTGGGAATATTAGAAAAATTGGTTATTTATAATTACGAAAGGGATTCTTCTCTGATTTAGCCATTCGGTTTTGTTTTTTTTTTCACATAATACGACGAAACTTCGTTCCGCCAAAATAGTTTCTAAGTTCAGTATGCTTTTCTTCTATATGAATTTACTCAATTTAAATTTTAGAATTTGCTAATCCTTTGGTGAGTCTAATAAATAATTGAGAAATTCCCTCCGTGGAAATAGAACACCAAAATGGTAACTTTAGTTCAAATCTATGAAAGATTCCGCCCATAGTATATTAACATAAACAAATCAAATATCGTTAATGTTTGGAGTTGGCTTTTGTAAATTCCTTACGAGACACTGTATTAACGTAATAAGGCGCATTCATCAAACATAAAACTGATCTTTCTTACTTCTAGTTACAGTATTTACACTATGGGATTATAAATATTCCAAAAATAGATAATATTTGCTATATTATTTACTTCGTAAAAAGAGACACCTTTAGTATTTTAAATTTAATTTTGAAAATATGTATCTCAAAACTTGGGTTTTGGCAGATATCAGTGTTTGTGTATAACAGCACGAAACGACTTGTATAATAGCAGCAAGATATTTAATTTCTTTGCTCTCATTTATTTGCTTTGATTTCTGAACTTTGTATAAATAAAAAATTATACCCCAGATTAAAAGAAAATCAAATTCAAAAACAATTTGAAAATCAAACAAATAAACAAATATTCAAATTGAACATAAATTAAATGATTGCCTTCACATTCAAGAAGATTATTCCTGCAATAAATGACCTATATGGCCACCGGTCACAGCAGAAAATACCGAATAATCATAGAAAATTGAAATAATTGTTTGGGTGTATATTTTCCAGAATGTATAAACAGAAATTATTCATAAATACATTTTTTATTAATTAAATATTGTATTTTTGATGTAACCAACCACCCAAAGGTTATCTAAAAAAAATGATTATTATTTGATTGTTAAAAAAAATGTGTTATCAAATTGAGTTATTAAAATAGAACATTTTTTACCAAACATTTTAATGTTGTATTGAACATCCGTTTTTATGAGAGTCTTATTATTTTAGTCATAATCTTAAAATTCAAAGTTTGCAAGCCGGATTTCCACAGCAAAATGAAAATAAATTTATAACATTTATTTTGGTTATTAATTATACGTACACATTATTGAACGTACATATTTATGAAAAAATCGATTTGACAATTATAATTATGTAAGATTTAGAATTTAGGCAATACGATTATTGTACTCTATAATGCAAGCCTGGGTTAGCCTTGGTAAATTTGATGTAATTTGTTAGGTACTAACTATAATTATCCGTATTACTATGCGATTGGGTATACACAATACACATCTTTCCCACTCTAATTATTGATCTTAATATCTCATCATTGCATATCTGCCTCCTTTATAGAGGATTAACGTAGAATAAGCTATTCCTGCAAAACCTAATTGTTCACCAAACGCTAAAAACTATTTAATTTTCATTTATAATTATACACCTTCATACACCAAAGGGCCAGCATGCCGCGTCTATATGAAAAAGGTGTGCGTGTGTAAAGGGGTGAGAAATTTGATAAAAATGTGACATTTTATGGACATCGTAGTCTGGATCAAGAAAAGTAGTGTTTATTTAAATATCAGGTTATTTACTATACTTCTTATAAATAAAAGAGCGGAAGATGTGAGTAATAGTCAAAATCTTATATTATTTATTCCAGGGAATGCTATAACAAGCTTAATATTAATGGAACTAATCAGTTTCCAAATCTTCAATTATAATTGGCATAAATATAAAGGAAATTATAATAAAGGCATGGGCTGTTTCCTTATAAATTTCATCATTCCCAATTAAAGTCAATACTTAGTCAAGTCCCTATTATTCCTGATTATTATTATGTACATATTTAGGATTTATTATATTACATTTGATATTAGATGGAAGGGACTATCCTCTTTACCAGCTATAATAAGTACTTAAAATCAACCTTAATTTTACTTCTTTCTAATCCCAATATGGGTTATGTTTCAAGTATTCATAATAATAATTTTACATTCCCACCCAAATATATGTAAATGGTTGTTAGTGATCAATAAATTATGGATTACAAAATAGAGCTTGCTAAAATATATGGATACTGTGCAAAATCTACCTGTGAAAAGGAAATTATGATGAAAAATTAAAATTGCACCATTTCAAAATATCTATTTTATTTTGACTCATCTGAATATAACGTGTATAAATTTCTCGCGAAAAAATACAGGATTTTTTGTGGTTGCCAGATTTTCTAAACATCAATTTTTTTTTTAAATTTACGATTAAATTAATTTTTTCTCAGAAGACAATAAAAATAAACATCTATTTCTACATTGTATAAGTATTGTGTAAAAGAGGTGAAAAAATGAGAGAACAATTTTCGGTATCTGAATCATCACATTGCTTTTCAAAGAGTTCCGCGGATTAATTGAAGGTTTTTTTCCGAATACAAAATATCAATAGGCAAAAACGAGAAAAATACAATTGAAAAAAATAAATAAATTTTTATAACGATATGGTTCGATTATCTGTCGTAACCCCATCGGATGTCCATTTAAATAATCACCATTATCCGAACCATTTAAATAACGGAAGTAATATAAATAGCATTCACGGCTACCACACTAACGTTCATCAACCATCTACACATTTACAACAACCAAGTCCTAGTACAAGCACAACATCATCATCATCATCGTCCAACAGTCCGTACAATTCAAATTCATCGGATAATGGTAGCAATAATAATGTACCTACTACCGTTCCGACTAGAATGTTGACAAATCATTCAACGTTAACAGTAGCACCGCACATTCAACAACAGCAACCACTTCAAATGCCTTCCATATCGCATCCACCATCTAATTCATATGCCATACATCAGCATACTCATCATCCGGTTACCGCACCGGATATTGGTCCATATCATCGGAACGGTTGTACGGATGATGGTGGTACATCGAATAGTAACTGTAGTAGCGGTGGTGGTGGTCTTTACATTCCAGCATATGGTGAATTTTATCCGACAGCCGAACATGGTTATTATATTCCAACCGAATTATGTCCAGCACATCATCATCACCATGCTCCATTCACATTGCATACGCCCGATTATGGTAAGAGTGGTTTTTTTTATGGGCGATTAGAAATGTGTTAAATGTGGGTGTTTTTTTCAAACACATCAGAAAATCGAGTCAAAGGACTCACAAGTTTGTATTATTATGTATATAGAAAACGAGACGTTGAACCTCTCCATTAAATATAAATCTTTTATGTGAACTGTCTCAAATTGCGGACTTTATATTTAATCGACATCTTTGTTTCTATATTTAATTTATCTTTTATACGATATTTAAGTATGTATTTAATTATATTAAAATTTACCAGTTTGTATATACAACGATCCACAACAAATACTATCATTTGCTGTACAATGTATAAAGAATTGTGCTGTTTTTGGGTTGCAGTTAAAGTTAATATGCTATAAGTTATATTGCTTAAAAGTTCATTGTTGAGTAACACTATGCGCCACCATTTTTGTGATGTAGATGCCACAATACTTTTCGTAAGTACTTTGGCTCCCTAAACTCTCGAAAATGGCAATAAAAACCCTTTCTATGAATAGAATTTCGAGATATGAATTTTTGAACTTTTTTGAAATTTTTACAAAGGTAGTCTCACATATTTGAACATATCTCGAGTTAGAATTGATCGATATGGTTAAATAAGATATGATAACTTTGTAAATCCGCTAAGTAGTTTTGGCACAATTGCAAAAAAAAAAGAAATGACTAAAAGTCGTGAATTTTCGACTTAAATCTTTAGAGCAAAAATTGACTTTTCGCCATTTCGCAATTGTGGCAGAACTACTTAGCGGATTTACAAAGTTAATGTAGGTAATTTAATTTCATTCTCGTGTTTAGCGGGCCAAAGTATATACAAGAAGTATTGTTGCATCTATATCACAAAGATTTTTTATATTTTGGCGCATAGTGTAATCGACACATATGTCTTGTTATTCGTTCGGTCCCTTGATTGATTATGCAGGAAAATTTATTCAGCAAGCAAGCAACAAGCAGTTACAATTAATTTGATGCAATTTCGAAGACATTTGTAAGCAATTCTCTTTCCCAATAAAAAATCTGTGGTTCAGTAAATGTCACTCAATTTCGAATTTTGGGTACATTCAAAACATAGCCAAGTTCAATTTTATAATATATCTTCTCACTATCAGTAACTAATATTTTTTCTGTTTGATAGTTTTTCTTGTGAACCTCTTCTTATAATTTTATTGACTGGTGTTAATAATGTATACAATTTCAAATCAAATAACACTTACTTTACACAGTCGATACAAGCGGTCAATGCCAATGGTACCATTTGCACAAAATGATCCATGAAAATTATATGCAGAGTTTATTTGAAAATTAGAATTTGAAAAATAAACTTCTTCATTTATTCTCTCGTCCTCTTCTCATCGTCCTTATTTTTCACTGGTAAACTTGAAAATTTAAAATGAAAAATATGTTATAAAATTAAATGCATATTATATGTAATTTAAAAATAAATCGATTTTCCCCATTTATTCGCTTTTTAATTTGTTTGTAGAAAAATATATAATTTTCGAACGTACTGAAAATACAGTAATTTATTAATTTTAACAATAAGGACGAAAGTTAAATGGGCGAAAGTTAAAAGGGCGAAAGTAAGGGAAGCAAATAAAAACCGTACAAAATAAAAAAAAAGAATAGTCGTCGTCTGGTAATTTTTATAATAAACTTTTTTATATAATAAATATAAAGGCCCCTCCGCGGTAGTGTTTCGCGTTTTCGGGTTTCGGGATTCGGACTTGAGTCGTAATTTGTAAGATTTTTTTTATATCAAAGCTTACAACAATAATTCCCAATAACAAATCGTTCTTCGCAACTTCAAAATCCATCTGATGCCGATTGAATTAATAACTCGCCTAGAATTACTTGCTATACATATACTTACTACAGGCGGATGTTAATCTACAAATACACCTAATTCTTTTTAATGGTTTATAAATAAATTTATGAAAAAATGTTCAGTAGCATAAGGGCTCGAACAAGTTGAGGATATTCGATAAACGATAATAGCGTCGATAAGAGCGTCGATAAGAGCGACGAGAAATACAAGCGCGTATTTCTTTGCTTATTTCTTTGTTTTTATTGCATATTTTTATGGTTTTTATTTTTCATTCTTTTTGTGCGTCTACAGTTTAATATACATATATACAAAGAGAAAGCAAAATAAAAACCATAAGCAGATGCGATAAAAGCAAAGAAATATGCGCTTGTATATCTCGGCGCTCTTACCGACGCTATTATCGTTAGTCGACTCGCCAACATATTCAGGCCCTAAGGCACAAACGAAGATACTACTGTTTGTTATTAATTTCGATGCAGTCATAATTGCGCAATAACAGTTCGATACCTAAATAACGTATGCGGAATGAAATCTGCACACATTTTTTAAACGATCTGTTTTTTTTTTATTCCAATTATTTCTTTTCATTTTATTGGTTTTCGTTAATGCTACATTAAGTAAGTTAATGCAAAAAAAATGGGTCCTATGCGGGAAGCCTTACGACAGTTCTATGATACTTTCTCCGTTGCGGCCGTTATGTTGCAATCACACACATGAACCATTCCATCGTAAAACGTTCCCTTCATATATTAATGCATTGTGACGTCATGTAATTTCATCATCTGAAGGACCCTCGTGTGAAGTTACGACCCGGTTAGCTTTTTCAATGTATGCGTAAAAACCACCAGACTAAGTGGTTAAACTATCAATAATTCCTACTTCCAAACCTCAGATACCAAGTTAGTTTACTTGAATAACAATAAATTTACAGTAGGCTCAGTGAAGCAGAAAATATGTTCCGTTTGAAAATGAAATTCTTTTTTCACTTTTAATTGCATGAAAATGAAATAAAAGGACATTTGCTTATGTTAATACAATATTATTAAAGATCCCTTAATTGTTTTTACTTTTGCGTTTTGTCCTGTATAACTCGAAAATGTAATCCTGCGGAA
The DNA here is from genome assembly GCA_027564815.1 of Symmerus nobilis. Classification (NCBI taxonomy): domain Eukaryota; kingdom Metazoa; phylum Arthropoda; class Insecta; order Diptera; family Mycetophilidae; genus Symmerus; species Symmerus nobilis. The sequence goes on along the minus strand of JANTOP010041447.1, from coordinate 235 downwards.
TATATCTTAAGGTTTACATGGGGTCTGTACTATTTGGTTTACTATACTAATAAATTTTTATCATCTGTTTTTCGATACACAAATACACTCTTAAAACATGTATCTTACAACAGACGTTTGTTTTGCGATGGTGAGTGCGTGTGCTTGTAACATAAAAGTCGATGTTGGGATTTTGTTGAGCTCTAATTTTATTTTTCGCTTCAAACCTTCAATGTTCTTTGGCCGAAAATTATTG
>JANTOP010041446.1:0-25043 GCA_027564815.1 Symmerus nobilis | reverse complement strand
ACACATTTTCATTATATTTATTTTTTTTAATTAATTAATTATTTAATTATTAATTATCTTATTTTATTTATTTATTAAATTCTATCCTAAGGAAAACCTACTTTCTATCCTACCTCTTATTGCGCCGAATTGGCTACTTATATTTACTTTACAATAAAAAGGAACTAATTAATGACCTTTGAACTTGAGTTCATTTTGAAGAGTAAAGAAAACTACTGATTAATATTTTAAACGTAAATAAATTAATATCCACATAAAAATTATAATTCAATAATTTAATTAAAACATGTAGGATTATTCCCTTTCGAATTCAATTAATAATTTAAAATTAAATATTGAATGATTGGTAAAAGGATATTCATAAGTCCCATCTGCAATTTATAATTTCTACGTTTATAAATACGAAAAAAAAAATCAGAACGCAAGGAAGGAAAAAATTACTCCACGCATCCATCCAAGTCCCTGAAGAATGTGGTTTAGGGATATATAAAATAAACGGAAAGAAGGATATAGGATACCGAACTTTTATTGTTGGTAATAAAAATTCATTTTTATTATCATTCAAAAACTTTTTTTTATCTATTCGATCGGATGGAGGATATATTAAGGATATTGTAATATGGAATCATTATAAGCTAAACATGGCGTATAAGGTTTTATTCGGGATTCATACTTTTTTATCTATATGTTTATTGTGGGCTGATATTTTTAGGGATTCGATTAGTTCTCATGTTTTATTATTTAATAAAAGGATAAAGAAAATATTGTAACAGAGACGGCCGGAGGGTTTATAAAGATTTTTTACCTGAAAAAATTTCTTTAAATAATTATTACCGATACTGTAATGGATGATATATCTCTACGCATAGAATTCTCAAGAGTTGAATATTTAAAGGAAAGCATTAAAAAAAGAGGGTTGCAGGGATATATTTTTTTTTATTAGATTATTAGATTAGATCCACTTCACGTAAATATAATAAAATCTATACAGAAATATAAGGATTGATGGGAAAAAGGAAAATATTTAATTTTATTGGATTTTTCATCATTAATTAAACATTTCATCTGATTTGTAAGTGCTTTTACTCGTTTTTATTTTGTTTCCAATACAAGGGGTTATATACCCAATTCTTAGATCCCTTACAAATTTTTTTCATGTTAAATTTAATTTTCGAAGCAATTTCCGTTCTGTCACGAGCATATTATCCCACGTAAATAATAACTTTTCTTACTTATGCAATTTTCATCTTATTTTCATGTATATGTACTATATATAATTTTCCATTCACCTTCCGACATTAGACTTCAGATTATAATATTTTCGCTGGAGAAATGACTAACGTATGATGCATTTCACTTCTGTTAGCGATAGTATAAGAAAATTTGTATATTGAAGAAAAGATATCCCATCCACAGGTTTTTTTTCTTTCTTGGAAAATAGGGAAAATTATAAAGTTTATTAAAGAGAAAAGTTTCTTTTCCATTTTGCTTCTGTTTGTAGAAAATGATGAAGTGAATTTTTTGTTCCCATCTACCGAAAAGATTAATGGATCATTTTGTATAATTTTTCCCGGCAAAAATTGTAATTAGCCAATCAATCAGTTAGGCACCCCTTTCGGGAGTTTCGGTTTTCCTACATTTCCCTTTTATTATTATATATTTACAGACAATTATCCTAATTAATTAGAAAATAATATGTCAGATAAAAATGTTTATTATTTTTCATATTAAACATCCCTTACATATACAGTTTCACCTTAATGATCGTTTGAAAGAGAAAATTTCCAACCCATCGGTTGATTTTCTTTAGCTGGTGAAAGGGTAAAGTTTCTCATTAAAATTTTCAAATTGATTAATATATTTTTTTTCTCTTGGCCGTAAGTCTATTTGGAATGGAAATAAGATTGATTTCCATTTAATATTCGATTTTGGTTGAAAAAATATCCTTCGGACAAAAAGTTTGCCGGAAAAGTTTTAAAATCCCCCTTTTTTCGGGATCCATCAATATCAATCTTTATTTTACTTTCATATTTCTGTGCCTGAACACATTTCAAGGGCCGTCTTGTACATATTTTATATGTTGTTTTGTATTCTAATTTTTTTCTTACAACTTCCTCGGCCTATTATCTTTATATTATATAAGGTGACCTATACATCCTTTTAAACGTTAAAATATTTAATAAGGGTCAAGGAAATAGGATGGTGTTTTTAATTAATGATGCTGTTATCCCCTTTTATGATACGATGTGTATATACTCGAAATAAATACTGTAAAGTAAAAAGTAATATATCGATTACTTTACAAAGATTGGGAAATTTTTCAGGACATTTCGTAGATTTCCAAAAAATAGACAAGTTTTATTCAATATTCTCTAATTGTCTACATAGAAATGAACTTCATATGTTTAGAAAATTAAATAACCCATATGAGTATCAAAATATAATTAGATACTTTTAATGGATGATAATATAATAAGATACATGGATAAGTATCCATTTCAAGTGAAGAGGAAAATCTGTTTATAGCATCGAATATTAAAGGAAACGGAAGGATGAGTGAAAAGCTCTCAAGGTCTTATCACAATTAATACATTGTGAAAATAACAAATTTCCACATGAAATAATAAAATCTTTATTTAATTTGGCACGTTTCTCGGATTTATCGACATTATTTTTGATTCAAAAACCATTTTTCCAATCTAAAATACTAAATACATACTAATTGGTAAATGATAATGGGCCTTTTTAATTGGTCATGTAAGGACATTAAATGTAATAAAAAAATATTGGGATGGCATGACAAAAACCTATACCATATGGTGCGAAAAATGAAATGTGTGTCATGTTTCTGTAATTTCATCCATTTTCCTGACCAAACATCAAACAGAAATTGAATGAAAATCGGAGGGGGGAAAAACATGTAAAATATTTCATTAAAAATTAATTAACCAATTTAAATGTAAAAAATGGGAATTAATGGTTTGAGGCGGTTTGGTTACAATTTTATTGAATTTACAGAAATTTTCCTACAAACAAGTAATTTTCAAACCCCCAAATACAAAAATTGGCAATCCAATTGCCGATTTGATGGTGGAAAAATAGTTTTACAAATTGCTTCCGATTTCGAAATACAATTTATATGTCTACTGGCATTCAGCCAGAAAATGCGAGGTTCAAGTTATAAATTTTTAACTTAGCAAATAAAGAAAAATTAATGCAACAGGCTGTACAAGGAGTTGGGAGGAAAAGATAGGGATGTACTTGTTGAATTTTCATTTCACTTGTTCGATAAAGGAAAACTCCCGAACTCCAACTTAAATTTCTATTGAATTCAACATGCAGGCTGCACTTTGTGGTTGTTGTATTTATATTAGGTTCAAATGGGTGGACTTTGAAAAGAAAATTCTACATGCAACGGAATGGAAATTATTATTTCATTTGAATGGGAAAATAAATATAAATGTAGGATATAGGAAGTTCCGATAGATGAGTTGGGTATATATTATTGTATATCATAGAAAGACATCCACCAAAGGATCATTATTATTATATTAAGCAATCAATATAGAAAAAATAAATATTGGACTAGGATTACTTCATAACTGAGTCATTTTCAACTGAAAAATAAATGATTGATTGAAATTATTTTGCATAAATCCATAAATCGTTCCATTAAGAAATTTTTAAGTAAATATCATTTTCAATTTAAACAATCAAAATATGGATGGATATCAGAAATAATATCCTTGGATTAGTTCATGGGAGGTTCCACATTCTATTTTTTTTTTATTGATATCCCGAAATTTATTTGGTCATCAAATGGTTGAATTAACGCAATTTTTTCCGGAATTCGTTGGTATAAGAGAAGGATATCGGGTGACAGTGTCACCCACATATACCAATTTATCTGAAATCATTTTATTGCTTTGCGATCAACGTATATTAGAGTAGTCCTTATAGAATAATTTTTATGGATTTGTATGTTTTTTGGGGAATTTATAGGGTTAAAATGTATAATATGGGTTACATGAATGTGAGTATTTTCTATTTTCCTATTTTTTTTTTATTGAACATTTTCTCGTTTAACAAATATTTACGGAACGTGACTATGAAATTCGATTGACGAGAAATTGTGCCTCCGTTTTTAGCTGTTATAATATCCCATAGATGCAACCGGAAAAAAAATATTTCATTGATCCTTAACAATTTATGAGCAGCCGTCTCGTCTCTTAAACTCAGTGACGAATCAGACACGGATGGATCTAAAATTTTCTAACTTCAAGGAAAGCTCTTCAAAATGTTGTATAACATTTTGATCTAAATAATAGCTTTCAGAAAGGTAAGTAATTAACTTCGATAAATTTAGGAATTCGCTCCTGTTTTAGGGAAAATTAAAACGTGTCAACGATTGAATGTTCGGGTTTTACTCCTTAAATACATTAAAAAGGGAAACGGTATAAATTGTATTTATATATCGGAAAAATTCCTTAAAGAATCCTTTTTTCTTTAAATGTATTTGAATTATATATTTACTACACATTTGGTTAAATTAAAAATGTTCGATTTGAATGAATGAGTTTGGAATCTATTTTTCGTGAGCAAAAAACTGAAAAATTTTTAAAAAATGCTAAATTTTGAAAAAATAAATAAATTATTTCGATGAGTTTTGGTGGAGCGAGTTATGAAGCTGTTATTTGTATATTTTAAATTTCAATCAGAATAAATGAAAGGGATGGAAAATAAATTTCAAGACGTATAAAATTATATCTAAAACTTTAAGCTTTCTTTGAGCTTTAAATTTTCGTTGGGCATTCCACACAAAATTTAAAATTTGACTCATATTTAAACAATGGGATAAAAAATTGATTTCAAAACACCAACTTTAATTTGACTTAAAAGCTTTCAGTAAGCTTTTAATTGTTTAGAAAGCTTTTGTTAGGGAAAATTTCAAATGTCGTTAATTTAAAATTGTTTGAATGAAAAATACATTTCAAAATAACCAAAAGCATTTATTAAGCTTTTAAGTTTTTACCGAGCTTTTGAAAAAAGTTTCAAATTTAATAAATAACGTATAAAACAGATCAAAAATTACCCCATTTTAAAGTTTCAAAAAATGCTTTCAGTACGCTTTTGTTGAAAACTTTCAATACTTACCTGTCAAAAAATTACCCTTAGGCTTGGTTTTTATATAATTTTATTTATAGATTCCATTGAATGTATTGGAATTTTGAAACTCGCTAGTTTTGTTGCGGATTTATATCAATTTTGATAATTTGGTGGCTAACAGTGGCGTGCAGTCTAATGCGCAGAAGGCGCAGAGCACAGCTGAAATATCGACCATTTCGTAATCAATTTTTTTGCTAACTGAAATAATTTTTAATTTAATAACTTTGTCAATAATCATCAAGCTTATCCAAAGCTTTTAATTGAAATATTATAATAATATTTTATTCATGAAAGCTGTAAATTTAAAGGGATTGTGGAAAATTAACATTTCTGCCGAATGAATGAATTGAATTGAATTGAATGTGAATTATCTTTCGTTGAGCTATTGAGATTTTAGAAACATGTTTTTGGGAAAAATTTAAAATTTCATGAAAGGACTGATATATAGATAGAAAATAGATTTTCAAACGCAAAAGATGAAGTTCTAAACTTTAAGCTGTCTTCGATTGATAAAGTTTTAACGAAAATTTCATATTTTATCTAAATTTAATGAATCAAATGAAAATTAGATTCCAAATTATAGAAAAAGACATTTAAATTGTAAGGTTCCAATGAGCTTTCGAGATTTTTGAAGCTTTTTTTGGGAAAATTGCGAATTTAATAGATAAATCATCGTTATCCAGATAGAAAATAGATTTTAACACGTAAAAAAATAGTTTCGAAAATAAGGCTTTCTGGGAGCTTTTAAGTTTTTGCAGAGCTTTTGTACGAAAATTTTAGTTTTGATATTTTTGTATATTTTCTCAACTAATTTATAAACTTCCTGCGTCGTTCGATTTTTTTGGGTCCGAAGAAAATAGCCGGGAAATCCGGATCAAATGTCGCGTTGTCCGATATTCAAAATTCTCGGTGCGAGCCTTCATTTCAACTTTTGGAAAATATTAAATTTTTGTATTTTTACCCAACTGTCAAAGCAACATTCAGTGTTTTTTAAATTTTTTCCAGCCCAGGAAAATATAAAATTCTGCACATCTTATGGAGATGTTCACCGGACGCCACTGCTTCAAAATGGCAGCAAAATTTCGGTATGTTTATGTGGGATCGGGGGGTTACAAAGAAATTATCCTGTAAAATTTAGGGATAAATCTGTTTAAATAAACATTTCGAGGGAAATCAATGGGTTTGGGAATATCGGGGGCTAACAAGGGAAATGTTTCTAAATAAATCGAAATAATTTCAATGAAATTCAAAATTTCCTGATATTTTAAAAGTGATTCAATAATAGGATGAAATTTTTTATCTGATAAATCTAAAATCATTGGGGGTAAGTTAACAAATTCTATTTTTAAAATCTCATCCAAAATCATAATGTAAAAATTCAACGAATTCATTCGATTTTTTCCAGACATTTTTTAAAAATTAAAGGCAAATTATTTCAATGTAATTTTCGGAGAGATTTGATTAATATAATTTTTCAAAAATTAACCTATTTGAAATTTTATTTATTTTCTCTAAAATAATTTACATTTATGAAAATCTTCTTGCAATCTCCTTCATAAGTCGAGCTATTACGGAGTTTTCAATTTATAGCAAAAGAACTAGACCAAGATCTTGCAAAATTTATCATTTTCGTAATTGAATTTTTAAATTCAATTTCAAAGCATCAACAACATATGTAACGCATATTTATTAATCAATTAATTAGATATGACATTACATACTAGAACACATGTGTCGAAGATAATCACCTGATTATCACATCATCAAATTATCATATGCGACTTTCAGTGTGCATCTACCTAAGCTGATTTGGTTTAAAAATGCTTTGAAAAAGCTGGAATCTCCGGTAAATAGGTGATACTTTCCTTACACACCCATAATTTAAAAGCTACTAATTTTAATTTTAAGTGGAAGATAAATGTTAAGAAAAGTAAGTATATTGGTCTCATAAAAATCATCAAAATCTGAATTGAATATTAAATAATAAAATAAACTGTATTTTTAAAATGTGTATTATTTCATTTAATTTTATATCAAATTATCAATCCATTTCCCAGCCATCAGTGTAAACGGAGAGCTTTTACCATCCCTAAGTAATGTTCTATTTTAATCCAACCTAAAATGCATTTCAATTTTTTATTATGGCAGCATAATGCATCCCCGATGGCCTATATGTATTATCACCTACATCCCACTTAAAAATCACCTGTTTTTATCTGAAAAGGGTCCAACTAGTAGTTATATTATATAGAAATTATTTGGCATCAAATTCCAAATCTGGCAGCAATTTTCACCTGTTAAATAAAAGGATTTTCTTTCTATCGTTCATATTTTTCTACTATACCTTTTCTAATGTAATATTAATGAATTTAAGACAGAGTGATGATCTCAAATCGCTCGAGACAATCTTGGTAATAATGTATTTCTTGTGTAAATTATAAGTTTTTGTTTTTTATTTTTTTCCTTGGTAGGGATACCCAAGTAACCGAAAGAGGTCTTTACCACAACAATTTCGAACATTTTTCTAATGTTTTTTTGTCAAAAACCTATCCCATTCATTTTGTGGCTTTCTAATAAAACATCCAACCGCACATACCCTTCTGTCTATCTATTTATATGCGAGCAAAACCATATTAATAATTTTTTATGGGCACAAAAATGTCTTATGGGGACACTTAAATCATGTAATGTGGGTCGATCTAACGATATTGTAAAACATAAACCGCATATTAAAAGCTTCTCATGTTTAAGTAGTTTTGAATGTCGTTAATATTGTGTAAATAAGAAATGTTTCAAAATTTAAATTGTTACTGTAAATACGACGAGTTTTCCCATTTTCCATAGGGAGATAACCGTTATCTACTAATATGATTTAGGATAGTAATTATATTGGTTTGGGAATGGTTTAATGTTCGCTTTATGGAATTAATGGATATTAATAACGATAAGTATATAGACTCAAGGATTTTAAATGTTGTTGAACTAAACCCTTTGTATAGAAGAGAAATTAATTTTAAGGATAATTTTCAGAATATCAAAAAATTTCGCTATTATTTTTAAATTATCCAGAAAATCCTATTTATGAGATTGAAATCTATCATCAAAAAGAAAGCTTTAGTATATAGTTAAAGTAAATTTGTCAGATTATCATAAAAAAGAAAGGAAAGTGTAGTTAAAAGAGTAAAATCGATTACGTTTCTTTTCTGTCACCAACAAGAAAATGAATAGAAAATTCTATGTTTCCCCATCGACCCATGAAAATCCCTTCCTCTTTGAAAATTCAATAAAAATATTTATATCATTCGATTTCAATTGTGTACTGTATTAACCTAAGCCTTTTACAATATTTAATACAAAGTTTTTCTTGTTGTTTTTCCTCTTTTACTCTTTTCATTCTCATCCTGGAAAATATATTGAATACAACAAGTATTGTCTGAGTTTTTTTCTGTTTTTCATCAGAAGAAAAATATCCTGACAAACAATTTTTCCGTATTACAGAAAAATGTTCATCATCGTTTTTGATGATTTGATGTACTTAAGTTTATTTTGTAATTTGTCTCTGTGGAGGAAGTAAGAACAACAAACAAATTCCGACGAAAACTGCATTTGGAATTGACGGTGAAAAAGAAAATCTAAAGAATCCTGGGGTATAAAGGATTCATGTAGCCAATGATGGTTATATGAATGAAAAGAAATATAATCAAATAGATGGAAATAGATAAGAAAATAACAAAGAGTTTATCTATGAAATACGTTTTCCACAAAACCCATTCCCGATGTGTAATCAAAAGTAAAAGAAAGTCAACTCTCGTTAAGTCAAACTTCCCCAATAATTTAATGAAATTTTCGAATTCAATATGTGGAGATACGTGGATAGATTTTCATGTTAAGTACTTAAATGAATCAAGTACCCATCTTTCAAAGAATTTTCTGACATTTTGTAGAGAGTAGCTTTGAACCTATTTTAATCGAGTTCATAAATAAAATTCAAAATCTGCCCGATAAACAAGATTTTGAAAAATAATTGACGCTAACTTTCTGCACCAATTTTGTTAATCAAATATCTTGAAAACCATCTCTTTATATTATATGGATATAGCTTTATTTAGGACAAAGTTGAAATTTCGTTAAAGGGCAGCTATCCGGATGGAAAATAGATGTTTATACGTAAAAAAATTTGGCCGAAACTTAGAGCTTTCGTTGCGCTTTTAATAGTGTAGACAAGCTTTCGGCTAGAATTCCATATTTAATTTAAATTTAACGAAACAGATAAAAATTCGATTCCAAATCATATTACTTGACATTTTAATTCAAAGCTTTCAATGAGCTTCCGAGATTTCTGACGCATTTTTTTGTTAATTTGGAAATTTCGTTAAATGATCGTTATTTGGGTAGAAAATAAATTTTATGGTATAAAAAATAAGGTTCCGAAAATAAAGTTTTCTGGGAGCTTTTAAGGTTTCGCAAAGCTTTTGTACGAAAAAATAAGTTTTGATATTTTTCTCTTTTTCCTCAAATAATTTATACACTTCTGCATCATTATATTTCTTTCGATCCAAAGAAAATGATCGGTGATGGCCGATATTCAAATTTATCGGTGCGAGCCTTTACGAATATTTGATTTTCTTAAATAAATTTCAACTCTTCGGAAGTCATTAGCTTGAAAAACTCATTCCCTTGTATTGTAAATGTAATTTTTAATATTTAAATTTCTCATAAAATCATAGCCATTTATCGAGAAATTTACATTTCAATAGCTACGTCCCGACATAAACACCCACCAAAATTCGGGAGTTAATTTATACAAAATTTTGAAAAATTAATTTTTTCATAATTTATTTGGGGACAATTTTGCGTTATTATATTTTCGTCGTGCTGAGGAAAATTATTAGAAAATTCCGTGTTTCTTCAGCACGGTCCGAGGAAAAAAAGAAATTAATATCCAAATTGATGAGTTTCAAGAAAATCCATATTTGTTAGTCTTCATTTTTTAAAATTAGGGAGGGGAATTTCCTGATATCCTAAGATTTTACGTGGAGGTAGCAAGAAATAGGGGTACCCAAATTTCAAATAAGGAATTTTCTTCGTATATGCTTAGCTTATAGATTTTCTTCATTTTTTTTTTTTCGCAAATTGTGGTAATTTCAATTGACAAAAAAGAAGTTGACATTTCTCCCTAAGGAAACTGTCCTTTTAATATTTTATTTTATTGGTGGGAAAGTTCTTCTTTCATTCGAGACCAATACAGGAAATTTTTGGAATTTTTAACAAATATTCCTGGTTTAATTTCAGGTATCTTCCCTTACTTTCATTTTATAAAAATTGGTAATTTTTCACAAAATTTGGTTGTAAAAATTGGTAAAAGTCAGAAATGAGAGAAGAATGGAATAGCTAAAAAAATATTGAAAAATATGACAGAAATCTTTAGAAAATTTAATTAAATTTGGGCTAATTTGAGAAATTATTCCAGAGTTAGGAGTAAGAGAATGAATAAACTGAAAAAAGTAGCGAAAATGAAACGATTTTTCTCAGAAATGATGGAGTTATGACTTAGATTTAGAAATAATGAATTTTTTTATAGTAAATTTGGATGGTTCAACTTCAGAATTTAATTACTCGGAAGTTTCTTAGAAAAATGTTTATAACCTTTATTAAAGACGAATTGGTTATCCTTATAGAAAGCTTTTTGAAAGAATTGAATTGAATTGAATTAAATTATTTTAATTAATTAATTTTGAAGAATTTTTTTGTGGGATAATTTTAAATTTCGTGAATGAAATAAAAATTAGATTAGAAATGATATAAAATGACATTTTTCGATAATTTTAAGCTTTCAATGAGCTTTAGGGATTTCTAAGTTTAATTTATAAGAAGTTGCATTTTTAATAAAGGATCGTTATCTGGAAAGTAAATAAATTTTTTAACGTAAAAAATTAACTTCGAAACTTAAAGCTTTCGTTGCGCTTTTCAGAGTTTGGATAAGCTCTCTGAAAAAATTCCATCTTTCAGTTAAATTGAATAAACCTGATAAAAATTCGATTCCAAATTATATAAAATGAGATTTTAATTTTAAGCTTTTTATGAGCTTTCAAGATTTTCAAATGTTTTTTGGGAAAATTTGAAATTTTGTTAAATGATCGTTATCGGGATAGAAAATAGATTTTAAGACGTAAAAATAAGGTTTGGAAAATAAAGCTTTCTGGGAGCTTTTAAGTTTTGCAGAGCTTTAGAACAAGAAGTTAAGTTTTGATATTTTTGAATATTTCCTCAACTAATTCATAAACTTTCTGCATCATTACATTTTGCTGAATCCGAAGGAAATATTGGGAAATCCGGATCAAACGTCGCGATGTTCGATTTCTCGGTGCGAGTGCTTACGAATTATATATTTTTCTTAGACAAATTTCAACTTCTCCGAAATATTTAATTTTTTATTTTTATCTAACTTTCAGCGTTTCAACATTTTTTTCATTCTCGGATTTTTTATTTTGGGAACTATTTTTTTTTTGGATTCAGGCGACCTGAAAAAATACTTTTAAATTATCTTACGAGACGACTTCTTAAATTATGTCAAAAATTTGAAAAAAACATTCATGATATGTGAACTTCGATTAAAAATTATATGTATTTTGAAATTAAATTATTTAAATAGTATTCAAAAGGTGAATTTTTAGTTCACGGATTGGAGAAATCGTCCAAACCTCGGTAGAATAATTTATAAAGTTATCCTCGAAATGCAAGGGTTTATTCGAAGGGTTCTCAGCGGCAATGCATTGAATCAAATTGAACCGAATAAATTTTATTAAACCGATAATAGTTCAGTCTTAAAATTGTTATTTAACTTTTGTTCCTCTAATTCCTATACTTTTCGAGAAATGTTCCTTCCGAAACAAAGGATTTAAATTCACAGGAATCCTAGACTGTGACTTAGGAAGATTTGACTGTGTATAGCTTATTAAAAGATTGTCAGATTATAAAGAGATATACTTTGATGGTTTGTTTCAAATTTAATATCAAATGATAGATATGATTATGGACCAATCTAGTGTATGTTGGCATCTATTCAGGTTATATTTATTTTCATCCTCTAAATTTAATATCGGATTTTTCATATTAAATTAAATGAAAGGAAAATTGTTGTAAACCTACAAAAAGCTTCTAACATCCGATGAGCTATATTAAAATATTTGCAGAGTTTAATAGAAAGAATTATCCAACTTTTATTTTTCCATAATACCTATTAGCCATTTATATCTAGTCGCAGAAACTTTCCAACTTGATTCATCCGAAATAGTCTATCTAAACGTATAGACAGTCAAAATATTAACGAAAACTTTTGGTTTATATACCATTAAGCAATGAAAAGCTTCCCTTTATATATATATTGCATATATATACATTTTCAAACTAAATATTTAGTACCTAATTGTTATACAGAATCTCTGAACTAAATAATTTTCGAGTATGTTCAACTTGAGCAAGAAGGGTGTTAAATAGTTTGGTAAAATTGCTCATATACAACTGTGAATTTTTGTAGAAGGGAAAAAAAACTACCAAAACTAGAAAAAGACATTAAAGCCAGAAACTAAACCACAAAATGTACCATTTCCATTAAGTAAACAAATATTATTGTCCCAAACTCTTAACTCCCAATCCCACTTCTATATAAATATATCGAAATATGTGTCAAAATAGTAGCAGAAATTTTAGGTTAGCGGTATGGAAAACATTAGGTTTCATTTTTATTTTTTGATTGGCAACCCTTTACCCATACATTTCGGTATATACATGTAAGAATATAGATAGTCAAATAACTTTGCTAAAAAATTTGCATAAATATTGTTTAAATGCGAATATTTACCCTTTTAAATAGTAAATATTATTGCTTCTACTCGTACTTTAAATCTGACGAAATTTTCTTATCGTTACAACATTAAGAGATGTTTAGCCATTAATAGAACCTCCCCAAATCCAATGGAATGAGTGCATAATAATATTCAAGACTTTTCTGTATATTTAATTACCAGACTAAATTTATGAAGCTTTATACCCATTTTTGTTTGGATAGATGAATAAAATAAAAAATCATTTAACCTATGCTATTATGTAATGCTAAATATACGGATATATGTAGATAATGTGTATAGATAATTTCAGAAACATGTCTCATTGAATGGAATGTATTTAACCCGTATAGCCCTACAATAACTAAATATATAATCTAATTTTCCCTTGGGCTTATTACATAATTTATTTAAAAGCTTTAAGCACATATTTTAATATTATTATCCTTATAGAATATGAGATTGAAGCCAGATCCTGTACATATTATGTGTTATGCTTACTTATACGTAAACCACTCCACACATTTAGAGGATAATGATAATAATGATTTTATATTATAAATATCGATTAATATAAAATACTAGAAATTATTCCCCGACGGGTCCTGCAAAGTGACGGTTGGTTAATTAGGGAATTGCAGGGGTTTTTTAAGATGCAATCAAATAGAAAGTAAAAATATTTAAATTATATTCTTAATATTCTATAAAATCGCCACGTCATGGGCGTGCTTTCAACAAAATGTTACAGACTTTATCATATTCAAGATAACATTACTCTATTACTAGAGTGCATGCAGAATATTTTCTTCGGTCAAAAAAAATGTAAAGACGCAAAAAGTTGCTTTCACAGTTAGGTAAAAATACAAAATTTAAATATTTCAGGAAATGTGAAATTTATCTAAGAAATTTTATATATTTATAAAGGCTCGCACCGAGAAACTTGTATATCGGACATCCCAATATTTGATTCGGATTTCCCGATAATCTTCTTCGAATCGAAAAGAATATAATGATGCAGGAAGTTTATAAATTAGTTAAGGAAAAATATAAAAATATCAAAATTAAACTTTTCGTACAAAAGCTCTGGAGAAACTTAAAAGCTCCCAGAAAGCTTTATTCTGCGAACCATATTTTTTACGTTTTAAAATCTGTTATCTCGTCAGATAAGGTAAATTCCTGTAAAGGAATTTCTAATTTTCCCCAAAAAGATTCAGAAATCTCAAAAGCTCATTTAAAGCTTAAAATTAATATGTTGTTTAATATAGTTCGGAATCAAATTTTTATCCGATTCATTGAATTTAAATGAAATATGGAATTTTCTTAGAAAGCATGTTCACACAATTAAAGCTTAAAAGCTTGAAAACTTAAAATTATAATGTCATTTTACGTAATTTGGAATCTATTTTCATTTCAATTCATTGAATTTAGATAAAATATGCAATTTTCGCGAAAAGCTTTCTCAGCCCATTGTAAGCTCAAAGAAAGCTTACAGTTCCGAATTTAATTTTCCGAACCTTTGGTTTAAAAACGAATCCAAATATCACATTTTCCTTCCTTTGATTCGTATCGCTTTGTGGAGAGGTATGGGAAGTAAACTTTAAAAAGCTTTCAGAGCATACGTCCTTTTTAACCAAAATTTCTACCCGGACCGGTCTTAAGATTTTTCTATATTAATCTTCATCGAATCTCGACAATCCGTCCTATAATTATAAATAAAACTTGAGATTTGGCACCGGAAATCTAGGAAGTATCACCAAGTAATTGGCTACTATTGGATTTTCAATAGTTGAACTAATTTCACAAATTCGTTCTTCAAATATTTGAATTTCTATTCATTTCTGGTGACACCAAAACTTCTCAACATCTCAAATGATAGAAATCGGGAAATAAACATTTAAACAATTTTGAAATTTGTTTCTAGTGCCTATAGGGGGCTTCCAAAAAATACGAGCAATTTCTAATCATATAAATTATTAACACTTTCGATAAAGGACGGTAATACCATAAGATTAATTACCTAAAAGCCTATTTAATGGAAAAAGAATGCAATATCCATCCATTCCCTATTATTGAATTAATTACTTGCTCCTTTAATGAGACGGAAAGATTTTTCCTATTTTAAATAATAATTTTCTAAGATTAAGATGAGGAATATAGAGAAGTTCTCACAAGGATGTTGTATAAAATAAACCAAATATTTCATAGAGGCATTCGAGATATCTAGGAAATTACAGAAATATTTGTAGATATCTTAATGATTTTGAGGAGAACTTAGTAAGAATAATAATTAATAAGAAATTTGATATTAATTTTATTTGATTTTAATCTTATAAAATAATCGTTTTTAATTATTAATTAATACATTTTGTTCACAGACATTTTCAACATATTTTAATTACGATGAATAGTTGAATGGAATGCATATGAATTTATGGTCAACATTCTCTGGCAAACCTAAATTTAAATCCAATAATTGGCCAATTGTTAACTTTAATTAGCTGATTAAATTAAATATTTAAATTGAAAATGAGAAGTCAAATATTATCATCGAATTTATTTGTTAAAATATTTTAATTCCCCGAATACCAATTCCTTGGAAGTTTTGGGTTCTAGAGAAACATTTAATTAATTTATCTACTTTGAACAGACTTCCCTAGCTTTGGCTAACTTTCCTGATAAATTGGCAAATTCCGATTAGATACCCTTGAGCATATTTAATAGATCAGCAATCGATCGGCATAATTTTAAATATTATAAAATTCAAAAATGTAATATATAAAATAAAATTAAATTAAATTAAAAATAAATGTTATTTAATAAATAAATTATGGATGTACTAAAATTGAATCATGCGGTTGGAAAATTGCATCTGGAAGGAAATCCATAAAATATACCTCCCATATACCAATTTTTTCAGAATTATTAAACTCCAACTAGGCAAATAAATTAATTAGGCTAATTTGGTGGAGTTCAACTCTCTGAGCTAAGAGCAACAAGAGCTTAGAGCTATATTTACCTTTAATCCCCCAATTAAATGCTAATTAGATGGACTAGGTTTAATAAAATTCATTTCCAAGATCGCTGATACCCAAAAATGCCTAGATTTGCAATACTTTTAGACATTTATTCGAAAAAATTTCTAAGATTATTGAAATGGAGGCAAATTTGTTGGTTGAAAAATTCTGTGGCTGACTTCTGGATACACAACATAAGAAAAAAAAATTATACCAATCGACTCTTTACCTCGCCTGCCTATGCCCTAATTATTTGTGTAATAATTGTAATTAATATATAGTAATCACTATTGAATATCCAATAATCTGCAATTTATTTCTATAATCTGTGTATTTGCAATGCATCCAAGGTTCGATAAATTATTAATTCAATAAAAATCGAAATATTCTGCAAAGGACATAATGAAAATCGAGCATTTTCCAGAAATTGGACAAATTCATAAACATCAGATAATTCCGTAAAAATCTGAGAATTTTATGGAGAATAAATTTATTTTCAAAATTCTGAAAATTTTATGAAAATTCGAAATTTGGTAAATTTCGATAAAATTTGGAAATGTTTTGATGATCAAATTTGGATGATTCAAAATATGCAAATTTAATGAAAATTGGTCAATTTAATCAAAATTTGAAAATTTATGCAAAATTTGGAAATTTAGTCAAAATTGACATTTTTTGAATTCGAAATGCAGACAATTTTCTAATTTGCAAGATATTTCCATAAGTTTTCAAATTTTACAGTTGATAACTCCTGGAATTGTTCTGATTCTCCTGAAGGTTTTAGTAAATTTCTTTCCTTATAATTTCAGAACGTGAAGTTGGTAAGGCGATGTTCGACTCGACCGAGCGAGTTACCATAAAATATAATTCTTTTAAAGAGTAGAATATTGGGAGGGTAGGGATGTAAGGACAACCTAGAAAAAATAATTGACAAAGTAAGAAAACAAGTAAACAAGAAAATAATACTCATTTATTAACCAGTTTCTAAATTAATATGGCCACTTGTTGCTATATAAATTATTACTTCAATATCCAAGGACAGAGGTATATCGTTTACAACCCATACCGATGCTGTATCGAATTCTCCTTAATAAAATCACTGAAATGAAGGACATTTGTGAACAATGTGTACTTATCATTATTACAACTGTCCCTTTTATTTCCACCAATACTAACAATCCCCCGTAAATAGAATACTTGTCGTTCGTCCTTGTCAATTTCAGGAAACACCAATCCACCACCACTGTCACCTTGGCACACACTTTGGCCGGTTGTAAAACCAGCACAAAATTTATCATTCGTTATCAATGGACGAAATGCCGGTTCTGCTTCTTGTCTACATATTTTAAAATCAATCGTTGGCATTTCGATAACCTTCAATTCATTCGATGGTGCACCACCAGATGATTCTAATCCCCAACCGGCAACACGTCCCCATTGATCCGCTTCAATTAATTTATCATAATATCCCAGATCATACTTAATACAAATCGGTGCAATGTATGCATTGAACCGTATTAGATCTGATAGGACTAAGAGGATGATATCTTCAGAGTAATAATTTTTTAAATCTTCATACCGTTCGGATGGGTAATATTTTAAAATCCGAAATTTTTGAACTTGTAACGGTTCCATATCAGCATCATACGACCGGTAATATTTACCGGCAACGACAGCGTAATGGGACTCATTATGAAATCTACCGCCGCTCGTATCGTAGAAACAATGGGCAGCGGTTATTACAATTTTCGGATTTACTATTGTCCCACCACAAATTTGTGTCCATCTACCTCTCGGTATTATATCATGGTAGATGGCTACATGCCACGGAACTTTAGTGTTGTTCGTTCGAATACCACCGACTATATATGGGGTACCTTCCGGTGATTCTAAACCACACACTTGTTCACAACGTTGTGGTCGTAAATCAAATTCACCCGACTCTAAGCAAAGTAGATTGAAATTGGTGACGCCAAGTTGTTTCTTATACCCCAATTTACATATTATGGATACGTGGGTTCCAGGTTTTATTGGCTTATCGCAGGACACCCTCTCCCTATTCAATATACATTGAGCTTCGAATGATATATCGGATAGTAATAAATGGGAACAGTATTTATGACAGTAACCAATATTATCCGTTTGCCATTTACCGCCGTCACAGAAATTCCTTGCCGGACCGACCAAATAATGTGTAGTCGGACATTTATATTCGATAATACTGTAAGACGGTACGTACTGATAGATTTGTAATTCTTGGTTATCACTGAAAACTTTTCCATTTTCAGGGATTTTGGTGATCAGACAACTGTCCTCTTCCTGCATTGGATCGGTGCTAACCACTGATTGTTCAGTTGATGTTGTTGTCGGTGGATATCCACATAAAATTGGTAATTCATCCGATCCATCCGCACAATCATTAAACCCATCACATTTTGCATCACCAGACACACAACCCCCATATCCACACCGGAATGCATACGATGGACAATGAACCATACCACACAATTGGGTCGTTTCATCTGTCCCATCCTTACAATCTCGGTGACCGTCACATAACATATCTTGTACTACACATTCACCTGTTTCCCGACATTGATACTGTTCCGTTTGGGAACAATTCCCTTGTAATGATAATTTTCCACCTGTTCCCTCACATTTATCTGTTAATTCATCGGAATTATCCGCACAATCTCTGTGATTGTTACATTCCGCTTTTGGACTTACACAAGCCCCGTATGCACAACGAAATGTGTATGATGGACAGTGAACATTTATGCATCCGGTTATCGTTTCATCTGATCCATCGGAACAATTTATTTGGCCATCACATTGTTCGTCGCTATCAATGCATTGGCCGTTGGTGCATCGGTATTGATCGTCACTACATTCATTCGATTGTAGGGATGCGGCAACTGGAAATTTATAAGGAGATTTATTTATTATTTGATTTACATGAAATCCGGAACTTTTGTACAAAAGCTCTGAATATATTTAAAAATCTGTAGAAAAGCTTTAAGTTTTGAATCAAATTTTACACATTTCGAAATCTAATTCTAATCCGAATAATTAAATTTTAATTTAATCAGAAACGTTCCTACAAAAGCTCTATGAAAGCTTTTAAAGCTCATAGAAAGCTTTGAATCTGGTATGTAATTTAATTCGTATTGAAACCTACTTGCCATCCAAATAATTTAACAACAACGTAACTCGAAATGTTACAGCAAAAGCTCGGCATAAATTTACAAGCTCAGCGAGAGCTTTAAGTTGTGAATAAAGTTTTATATATTTCGAACCCATTTTAGTCCGAACAAATAAATTTGGATCAAATCTTGAAATATTTCTACAAAAGCTACAAAAAACTTTAAAAGCTCAAAGCAAGCCTTTCGTTCGAGATATGATTTAATTCATATTGACAGATATTTTCCATAATAATTCGGACGCAAAGAATTTACCGGCCCTAGGCTCGGCCCTAAACTGTTGTATGAAAGACGCGGCCCTACCCGCTAGGAGTAAGTTAAAACATGGCATCTAGCAATTCGATAGCCGCCATCGATGATTTAACTAAGCAACGGCAAGGGTCCGTCCAAACAAATTTCAGTCCATACAAAATTTAGAAAAATCTCGTTTCTACGATTTATTTAAAATGGACGAATAATACTTATTATTAAATCTTTAAATTGGGCGATCCAAATAATGAATTAATAAATAAATTTACATAAATTAAGTAAGAATGGACCTTAGTTAAAATTAGGTTGAAGTAACGGGTTGGGTAGACCAGACGGACGATCGTATATTTTGAGGATTGGTAAATTGTTTTTTTTTATTTAATTAAATTAAATAATAATTGACTTCCGGATAAATAAATAATATACATTTTCATCTATCCGTTAAATATAAATTTTAAACGATGATTAATTATGAGCTATTATCAATCTTATTATACAATAGAAACGTGTTTTCAGCACGTTTCTCCATAAGAAATTTAAATTATTTTTATTTAATCGTCGAATGTGGCATTCTTCTCTTTAAAAGATATCTCATCTTTTATTTATAAATTTATTTAAGAATTAATCAGATTTTATTTGGGTAAAAGGAGGGGATAAAATACTCGTTCGTTTTTGCACAGATAGAAATAATTTCATAAAAAAAAATCAAGAAACTACATGAAATTAATAATCAGAAAAACTCATGAAAATCAGAAAATTTCGTCAAATTCTGAAGATTTTCCAATTTTCACGAAACTATGGATTTTAGAGAAATTTTCTATTTTCATAAAATTCTCCAATTCCGGTCAGGAAAACTCCTCGCACTCTTAATCTCTTAATTAGTATAAAGAATATGAAGAAAAGGTGATTCCCATCGTCAGGTAGACAGGTAGGTCATTAAATACATTTCTAAAAAAAATCATCTTTGCATAAATTTACTAATCCTAACACATTGGCGAACCATATTACAACCAGTCATTATCATACGAAAAATTATGATTTTGTCAACTGGTTTTGGGAATTGGGGGATTACCACTAAATTAACTAATAATATCTTAATACGAATTCAAATTATGTATGTAAATTTATACTTACAATTATCACTAACAAACAATGATATCAACACAGTAAATTCATAAATAATAATCACCCAATTCATTATCTGTCTCAAGTATAGACAAAAATTAACTCAATGACTAATATTAATGATTAACGGGGTGTTATCTTGTCATTATATAAAAAATCGTAATGATATATATTTGCAAATGCGAAATTAAATAAAAACGATCAAAAACTATAAATTACATGACGTAAATGTTAATATAAAAATCGACGAAATGTAACGTATCTTGATCGAGTATTCAATAAGAACTAATCAAGAAAAATATGAACGTCTTAAGATCGGGTTAAAATTTATATTGATCATTTTCGATCGATGGATCGATATTGGATTCGTAAATATTAATCATTAACTTAGTATTGATTTTATATAATTTTTCTCATTTTTCATTGTGCGATTTCAATATTTGCGTCAAAAGAAAACGAAATATTCAAGAAATCTTTGAAAATATCCAGGGTGGGAAATCTGAAATTATATTTAATTTCACAGAAATTGGGAAATTAATAAAATTCTCGAGGACTGGATAATTTTATTAATATTTCGACAAAACCTTTTAACATTTTATAAAAATCAGACATTTTTACAAAATCGGAAGAATGGGAAGGAAATGGGAATTTGTGAATTATCTGTCTCTATTTTTATTTCATATTAAGTGGTGAAGGCGGACCTATAAACGGGTGGTAAATTCGAATATCACAAATACGTCGCACAGATGTTTCAAAGACGTATCGTTTCGTTTATCACGATTGAGATTTCTTTGCGGATTTTCAAATTGATTTTGTCAGTATCTGGGGCAATTACCAAGCATCTCAATTCGAGATGTCGTATAGACATCTTTTAGACATCTACATATAAAAATCTTGAAACTAACATATATCTATAAAACGTCTCAGATACCAATTTTTTTAACGAATATTAATGCGATATCTCAGAATTATATCTATTAGACGACCATTAAAAAAATACAATCTGCCAAAAGTCTGGGTTTTTAGTTGAATTTTTTACCCAGTGTCCAGAATTATTTTTTCTGTACAGCTGAGGCCAAAAATTTAATCTTTTAATTGAATATTTCACCCAGTGGCCAAAATTATTTTTTTTCTGTACAGCTGAGGTCAAAAATTTAATTTTTTAATTTAATTTTTTACCCTGTGTCCAGAATTATTTTTTTCTGTACAGCTGAGGCCAAAA
Source organism: Symmerus nobilis (assembly GCA_027564815.1). NCBI lineage: Eukaryota > Metazoa > Arthropoda > Insecta > Diptera > Mycetophilidae > Symmerus > Symmerus nobilis. The sequence continues at coordinate 3,223 of JANTOP010041446.1, read as the reverse complement.
ATTGAATTTTTTTATTGAATATTTTACCCAGTGGCCAAAATTTTTTTTTCTGTACAGCTGAGGTCAAGAATTGAATTTTTTACCCTGTGTCCAGAATTATTTTTTTCTGTACAGCTGATTCCAAAAATTGAATTTTTTAATTAAATTTTTTACCATGTGTCCAGAATTTTTTTTTCTGTACAGCTGAGGCCAAGATTTGAATTTTTTAATTGAAAATTTCACCCAGTGGCCAAAATTATTTTTGTTTTCTGTACAGCTGAGGTCAAAAATTGAATTTTTAATTGAATTTTTTACCCTGTGTCCAGGTTTTTTTTCTGTAGAGCTGAAGTCAAAAATTGAATTTTTTAATGGAATATTTCACCCAGTGGCCAACATTATTTTTTTTCTGTACAGCTGAGGTCAAAAATTGAATTTTTTACCCTGTGTCCAGAATTTTTTTTCTGTACATCTGAGGTCAAAATTTTAATTTTTAGTTGAATTTTTCATCCGCTGTCCAGAATTATTTTTTTCTGTACAGCTGCCTAAAAATTGAATTTTTTAATTGAATATTTCACCCAGTGGCCATAATTTTTTTCTTCTGTACAGCTGAGGTCAAAAATTGAATTTTTTAATTGAATTTTTTACCCAGTGGCCAACATTATTTTTTCTTCTGCACATCTGAGGTCAAAAATTGATTTTTTTAGTTGAATTTTTCACCCGCTGTCCAGAAATATTTTTTTCCGTACAGCTGAGGTCAAAAATTGAATTTTTTAATTGAATTTTTTACCCTCTGGCCAAAATTATTTGTTTTTTTGTATATCTGAAATCAAAAATTGAATTTTTTAGTTGAATTTTTCACCCGCCGTCTAGAAATTTTTTTTCTGTACAGCTGAGGCCAAAAATTGAATTTCTTAATAATTCATCAAAAAGAAATCGGAAATATTATGGAAAAAGTGAGGAAGCCAGTAAAAGTTAGTTTAGTTCGGGAGAAGTCTCATACGTAATGTTCTCAAATATGTTAACATTTCGAACTTAATCCCACTTTTCTTGATTTTTACAATTAATTTGTGACTTTAAACTATCTTCAGATTTTTTCCATTTCTAATTCACTGATACTTAATCAAGTGAGGAAAGAAAACTTTCAGCTTTAAATCAATTGAAATTTAATTTCAAAATTTTAAAAATTTGATCAATGAAAGAGTAAGTGAAAATCATTATTTTTTATGAACTTATACTCACCCAGAAAATATTTTTCTTTAAACTCTTGAAAATACTTTCTACTTTGACTCATTAATTATTCGAAAAAAAATAAAGTCAACCAAATTTAGCGAATTTTTATTAAAAAATATTCAATTTAAAAATATTGAATAAAAAATTATTGTTATAGGAAATCAATTTTTATCCAAAATCCTGAAATTAATAGTTTTCAGTTCATCTCATCCAGTATTCCGAAAAGAAATTTTCGGTCAAGTCTCAATATTTTTTTGAAAATTATTATCGAAAAAGGGAATGAAATGAACTGAATAATTTAAATGAATTTTATAAAAGCTCACAGCGCTCAGTAAATTTTTAAACCCAAAATTTTGAAATTAGTTTCTCGTTTACCTCATCAAGTATTCAGAAGAAGGTTTGCAAAGGGAATTTTTATTAAAAAAATTCTATTTAAAAATTTGGGACAAAAAAAGCAGGGAAATGAATTGAAATTTTTTTTTTTAAATCTATACGAAATTTAATTCTCAATCTTTTCTAGGGTCAGTTTATTTATTTCACCGGTTCAGTCGGTAGTAGCAAATCAACAATCCTGTTAACAATCCTAGTTATTTTTCCAAAAACTTGAAATTTTTACGTCACATTTTTGTTTCTTTCTTATTTTTTAAAAAAAATTCAATTTATTTTTCTTTTATTGGAATTTAATTTTTTGAAAGAAATTCTATTTATTTTTTATTCTTAATTTCATTGCATTGAAAATGAAAATTAGAATGGCAAAAATAACATGAAAATTATTTCCTATAATTTGAAAAATACCCAAAAATGTCAGAACCCCCTCCTTAGATATTCACTTATCACCCCTCGCATCGAAAAATATCCAAAAAATAATTAATGAATCCGCAAAATATGTCCGGATAATATACGATCTCTACATATGTGTCAAAGGAAGTAGGACATTTAAGGAGTTTCATGAAAAAAATTCGAATATTTCCAGAAAATTCATGGATTGGCCGATATGCAATTAAACGAAATTTCCAAACTTTTAATTGCCCATATCATTAAAAATGAGACCTGGAATATATTTAATTAGCATGAATAATAATATGATACCTGTGTTACTATATGTTATATTCTAACATACGGAGTTTAAAGTGTCTTTTATATTAGATTACAAACTGTTTATAAAAACATATTTGCTCTCATTAAAAATTTTAATGAAATTTCATTATGTATTCAATGTGTAAATTATATAAGGAGGAAGTACATACAAGTATATCCTACCTACCGAAAATAGTATAATGAAATCTCAGAAAATTTCTGTCGTTTACCAGGGTTTGAAATTCGTTGTATTAACCAACAGTCCTTAAAAAAAAAATTTACCTGTCCTAATTTTCATCCTATCTTCCAATCCCATCCAATTAAAATAAGAAATAAATTTTCAAATGAAAGGTGGGTCAATTCTGACTAATGATTATTTCTTGAAAGATGGAGAAAAAATGAAATTTTTCCATTTTCCATAATAATAATCCCAGGTAGTACCTACAAGTTAAGTGCTTATTACGAAGTTTTATTTCTTGAAAATAAATTATATATTTAGACTTAAAGGCATCCGGAAGGTGGATAAAAACATGTTAAGGATTAAGGTGTTTTTCCGTACCGATCCAATCCGAATGATAGGTATGGTGGTTGTAAGGAAATAATAGAAAACTTTTGTTCCGGAAAAATAGCATAACGATTTTCTTATATTTGTTATTAATCGTTTAGAAATTCCTTATTAAATTTGAAATCTCGAATTAACATCAACTGATAATTACATAAAATCTCTCATTAAATTTGTAAACATGAATACATTAATTTGCTGTCCTTTTGACTAATTAAGCGGATTTTCCCATCTCTAATTATGAAGTACTAGTTAGAGGATCCAACTTAATAGGGTTTGCAATCCCGTGTTATATTTACAATCCCGGGATTTCGGGATTATATTATCCGAATCCCGGGATCCCGGGTTTGGTCCCGGGATTAGAATTTGACTTTT
>JANTOP010041435.1:0-10601 GCA_027564815.1 Symmerus nobilis | reverse complement strand
ACGTTGTAAAACTGCGTTGGTTTTCAGCGTATTTGTACGTTCTAATTTAACGCAATAAATTTTGTTAAAAACCGTACTTTTACTATAATTTTTGCTTAATAAAAATCTATTATTTTAAGGCCTTTGTTTTTTTTTTTTTATTTGTGTGCAATTGAATAAAAATTATAATTGTTCCAATCTTAGTACGGGGTTTCTATTTTCCGTCTTTGTTTCAGGTATTTAAATTATTTTATGTATATCTGTTTTTTTCGTTTAATAAAGATTTTATTTTTGTTTTATTAACTAAAAAGGATACTTAGCGTTAACGCCGGGCGTACAGAAATTTTCAATCCTTTGTAATAATATAATCTTCGTTATTTCGTATTCTTTACTGTTTACAGATCTTAAGAACAACGAAGGATCTATCAACCATTTTTATAATTTCCATTTTATAATTTAATTTTTGGTTTCCCAGCCTGATGTCAACGTGTTTTACTGCAATTCAACTTCCTAAAAAGAGACATCAGGAAATTAGCATTTATTAAAATTGCACCCTTTTACTAATAGCAAAATACATGAGGTTTGGGTGTGGTTCAATTCATAATTTTTTTTTCATAATTTAAATTCAAAAATTCTCAATAAAAATATGCTCAATTTCTTTAAAATTTAATAAATTCTTTTACTTTTACTTTTCCTCGATTATTTTTAGTTTCCCTGGCTTATTTCAGTTTAAATTAGTTATACTTAATTTTCAATTAAATATTTTTTCTTTCAACCATTTTATAATAAATTGCTAATTTTTACTAATGATTATAAGTTTTTAATTATTTGCTATTAATGTTAGTACTTGAAAGAATTTTTCTATTCTGTCCGGTTTTTCTTTCTAGGCGAGTTCATTTACATCGCATTATTCTATTCGAGGTGTTATAACGGAAATCCTCAGTATTATCTGCCCATTGGCGATTATATGATATTTTAATTTTAAATCAAAGCGAATCAATTAATTTAAGTTATCTCTCAATAATTATTACAATGGTTTGTTCTATTATAAAAATTTACGTTTGTTCTTGTACATATACTGTGCGACACAAATTCAATAAATGTTCTCTTAATATCGGTTAAGGAAATATAAATTATTTTTACTAATAAATTATAAAACTTTATATCTATCCTGAATTCATCAATATCAATTATATTAAACACTTGTATGTATACAAAGGCGGTAAACAAATTTGGAATATTTTGAACCATTACTACACTATAAACAGTGAACAGTACTTTACAACTATAGGCTTGTCGCCATCCTTTTAGCCACGGAATTATTTCTGCCTTCCACAACAGCAGAAATGTCCTCTATGAAGTAAATCGAATTTGAAATACCAAATAGAAAATCAGAACTTTTTGATTTTAACTACATTGACAATGTCCCATCTAGCCAATGCACAGTTTACGCGAAAACAGGCGTTGACTTAGGTGTTGCCATATGGCAACACGGAGTCAATTCGGGTTAACAAGGAAAGGATTTTCAATCGCGGTAGTTGTCGAATACTAACTCCTGTATATAGGAGTAGGCAAAAAAACATACACACCTATTGTTGTCAATTAGCTTAAAAATGGTCAATGACAACAGGTTAAGATTTAATAATATTTTAAATATTTTTTCTATTTTAAATAATAATAAAATATAACCTCTATCGGAGTGAAATTCTATATGCCAAAAAATATTATTAATATATATTATTCAGGTTTAATAAACTTATCCAAATAGGTCGCACCCTTTGGATAAAATATAAACTGTATGTGACACCGAATCGGATAGCAATTAACACCGTTTTTCTGCCTGTGTAGTAATGAAATGTGTGTTTAGAGCAGGCCCCAGCCCTTTCATATTAATTGCATACAAATTTTGTGTATCATATACCTGCCTTTACCTCGCACACTCCTTTTACTCAAAATACCAATTAAAAACCGGTTACTAGAGAATACGAGAGAGAATTATTCAGTATCGAAGTTATAAATGTTTAACATGAATACATTTTTCATATAACTGTTATTGCAAAATTCTACTGCCTTGAGAGAAACATAACATACGTCACGGTAAGCACAAAAAGATACAGTACACTCTCAAAAATCTGCTCCACTCTCCACATATTAAATTCTATATTTGAATGGGTTTCAAATAAGGTTTTGAAATCAATTAGATCACGTGAAAGAGGACACTTCAATGATTCAAAATATATTTTTCTAATTTTTTTGTATCTTTGGTCAGGTATTGAGGGTTGTCCCTTAAGTAACATTTATAAAAAAAAAAGTGGTAATCTAATGATATTCTATATAATCTCATAAATGCTGCTGCTAAATGTCATGAAAATCGCCAATAGGAACTTCATATTAGTTGTGTTAGAAAATATGTGAGGGACGCTATGGTTAAATTGGATGAATTTTTAAGTACATACATATGGCTTGTATATACTTGATATTGCATTCCTATTTTACATGCTTCATCGATCAACTTCCTAACAATATGATTCGTAACACATTATACAATAGTATCGCATAAACTTAAAGCAACCGAATTTTTCTCATTACGCAGCATTATTAACTTTAATTTAATGCTGCTGTGTTGAACTACATTAGAAAGTAAACCTATTATAGCCGTTTCTTAATTTTAAATTATTTATTAAACGTTTTATTTTTTTTATAAACGTGTTTCTGTTTTAATGATATCTCTTCATATCTTTTACATTATTTAAATAAATGATGAACAATTTAAATATTTTAACCAAGCCCTGTCAATTCAAAAGTAATCTTTGGATGTTCCATGACACATTTTACACACATGCGTATTTAAACTATATGTTACCTGCGCACTTTTTCAAGAATATACGGTTAACTTGCCACATATGTAATGGATATAATATTTATTAAGATTAATATCCAAGTTATGGTTAATTCCATTGGACAATTAAAATGTCCAAATAATATACCAAGGTACAATGTCCCGAAGCCCAATTGAAACGCGTAACGCTAACCCTAAAACAATATTTCATATATATATATTACTCGTACATATTCTGAAAAGGGTTTAGAGGAAAAATTATCAGAAAAAATATCGAATCGAAAAATTTTAATTTCAAAAGGAAACAAACATAAAGAGAGCAGAGCATAACAAAAAATATTAAAGTTTAGAAAATATATTATAAATAATTGATGCTATGAACTTTTAAGATGATGAGAGGTAGAACTTCGGGAAACTATGATTTTATTTCTTGAAATTTAAGCCAGTCTAATATAATAATTATAATATACATATATATATGTAATTAATAAGAGAAGCCCACGTTTCATACGAGTATGCGCGAACCACATGCGAATAAAATCAATTCAAAAAATTAAGATTAAGTATAGGGGCTTGGCATTAATTATCGTCACTCTCTTTTACAATTCATATTTTCCAATAATTAAGCCACATTTTTTATCCAAAGACCAGCAATTATAAAGGTACAAGTAAATTATATGTAAAAATGTTCGAGACTTATTCCTTTTTAATCAATTTATATATTAATTGTGTTATTTAATCACCAAGATTAACGAATTGCCATAATGATTTCAAAAATATTTTCTGATATAATTATACAATTTATAATTGGATTGAAATGAGAAAATTAATAAGGTAACCGATGTAGGTAAATGAAGTTAAAGCTAAACATAAAGTAATAAATTGTGAATCTTATTAAATCAGTAAACTAATGACACGTATACAAGTATCAGTTACTTCCCGTTTGCAGTTGATTAAAAACAACTAATTTAATTCTCAGCTGTACTATAATTAAAAGGGGAAAGTACATAGGTCATGCATTAGCATGTTGACTTTTTTTGAGATAGAGATTTCGAATTCGACCCTAATTACCCACATAATTATAATATTAAACACTTATCATTGCATATCCTAACTAGGTAAGCAATAAGATTCTTTTATTTATATTTATATTTTTATTTTTATTTAGAACTTATTCTCATAAATATGACTTACGGAGTTTGTGGATTTGTAACTATTGAGTCGTAATCAATTTAGTCTCTTTGATATAAATATTTATCGTAATATAGATCGGAGAGATTTAGACAATTTGTAGGTCGGTGTAATGACACAATTATATAAAATAAATTATTTAATAAAAATAAGTTGTTCATTATATAGATGCATATCGTTGGTTTATTGCAAAAACTCATTAAGTACAATTTTTCAAATTTTTCACTTAGGAATGCCTAAGCCTTTTTTAAATCATATTCAACGATGTAAAAAATTATTAAGTACATCAGAACAATCTACAGGTCGTATACTTCCAAATCTTTCCTTCATCAAGTATTTATCTATAATTTTACAGAGCAAAATTATACAAATGAAATGAATTTCCAAAAATTTTACCAATGTAACTTAGTGAGTTTTTGCAATAAACCGACGATATTACCTAAACATTTTTAAAAGTGCTGTGTTTTACTTAAAGCTGGGAAATAGCTAATTCTAGTTGTGTTGAACGATTTGCCACTAATCTTCAATTGACTGACGGAATATAATTTTTACTATTCCATCACATTAGTGTACCTGCTTTTGAAGAGGGAGGTTGTAGGTGCGAAACCAGGTGTCATCATTACAATGATCGAATTTGAAACCTCGTCATCATATCGGATGGTGACGTAAAGCTGGCGTAAGTTATTCCTATACAGAGACTCCTTGTGTATTGGGAGTATCATCAAAAACAATAAACAATCCATTGCTATTAATATGTAATTGGTCAACAGCAATGGATAAAAGGATCAAAATAAAGAAATAACAAATAATACGATTGAGCGCTAGAGTGACTACCTAGCCTCGTTAATAATCGAAATAAGGCACCGAAACTTCTATATGGAAGCGCCTATACGCCCTTGAGGAGTGATGGTAAAAGATGATGATGATGATTCCATCACATAAAATGATTGGGTGATCATTTGTTGTTGAGCTATAGAGCCTTAACAAATTGGCAACGCACTGAGATTACATCTTAATGACACATATACTGCAATATAAAATTCATAATCTCTACGAAATTAGTCGTGATTAAAATTAGGAAATTCGCTATCTTAGCTTCGAGACTTTCTTAAAATTATACATATGATCAATATAGATTTTCCGAATATAAATACAATATTTAAGACTATTTGAGCTGTAGATATTTGGATGTAAGGCTTGAATATTAATATTATTGTTGTTATTAATTTTGATTATAGTGGCTTCACTTTGTCTCTTTTATATATATACCTATATACATATATACTTTATATACGTACTCACTTCAGGTTGGATCAATTTAAATTTAATTTATTTTATCGTAATTATACATTACTCCTATATAAACTAATTTGGAAGTGAAATTTATATTATTTGCATGCTTATGCAATAATTTTTAATTAAACCGACAAGAGATGTTTACGTCCGTCGTGTCGCCCTGTATGAACGTACCATTTTAATTAAAATAATGACACTCAATCTAAAAATTGGTTATAATACTATGATGTCATCAGCATCAGTAGCGTTTTATAATCCAAGTACTATTACTATATAATATAATGAGCAATTTTCCGTTGAATTGTTAAATAAGATATGTTAATTATGGCTGATAAGGAAAATAATAATTAATCGAGAATTTCGTTTCACATGAAAAGAGTAATAATGAAAATGAAAGGTTAAGCTAATTGACCATGGGTGTTATAAAATATCGATTTTAATATGTGAATCTCCGTATGCATAAAATAGAAGACGATGTACCTGAGTATATAAGAATACTTCCTAATTAATTTTTGTCCAAAAATTTTGGTTTGATCTTCATGAAAATTATCATTATGTAATTAAAAAAATATGTTTATGATTTTAACTAAACATTGGTTAAGTCTTGGGCGGCGTTATTCTAATTGTTAGCAGATGTCGAATATGGTGTTGTGAAGAGTAAGATTCGCGCATCATGTAGGTATAATTTTGCAAAAATATACAGGTAGGTACATAGTATATACCCCTATTCATATATAAATGTGTATACTGATATGACATATTAATAAGACTTTTAAAGTGTTTTAAAAAATATAAATTTATTCCGATTACTTATACTAAATGAGTCATATACTATAGTTAACCCATTAATAATTTTATGTTATTATATTTAATCACTTAATCAACAATTTATTTCAATTTTAAAAAACACTTTATTAAAAATTATAAAAATAAAAATGTTAAATTTATAAACTAATAACCTGACTTTTAACCAATAACAATAATCATTATTGTAATATATGTGATGTTAGTATATAAAGACAACAAGTTACAAGCAATATCGATATGATAGTTAAATAAAAATGAATGAAGAGGAATAAAAAATTTGGATAATTAAGATGATAATAATAGCAATAACTTATGTATGACAATATTTATTTATAATTTGTAATTAACAGTTTTAAATAAACATTTGTAATTGATACTATTAAATTTTAGCGAAGTATTGAATTTTCTCTGTGAACGAGCGATTGATTTTCCGTAGGTTTTACACTAAGGCTTTATTCTATATTTTATAAATAGGCTTTTACTATTAGTATTACCTATACTAATTAGTATTGTATCTAATGAACTCATGACGTACTAGTCCATACAGCCTAGACCCTAGAGGATGCAAAACCGAAGGGAATTTTAAAAACCGGTATTTCGGGTTTTACGAAATAAAAACCGGGATCCCGGTTTTCAATACCGAAACTTTGATACTCCACAGATGATTTCAGAGGATTAAATTATTGAACTTTATTTCATACTTCAATTCAATATAACAAATTTACTTCATTCTTATAATAATATTTAATATTACATACTTCAGAAAATAGAATTTTACAGGATTTTCAGTCCAAATTCAACCTTTTTCATTTCAAAATCAGTCTTTTGGAAATCAAATTCAACCTTCTGCAAATGAAAATTCTAATAAGAACTTTCCTATCATAGATTATGATTCGATATTTTGTACCACTGTGTCCAACTATTGAAATGTACCGTTAAAAATCCTTAAAACAATAGAATGTTCCGTTATTTCATAGTACAGGATTTTCAGTTCAAATTCATCCTTTTTCATTTTAAAATCAACACTTTACAGATCAAATTCAACCTTCTGCAAATGAAAATTCTAATAAAAAATTTCCTAACTATGAAACAACGGTACATTCTATTGTTTTAAGCATTTTTAACGGTACATTTCAATAGTTGGACATAGTGGTACAAAATATCGAATCATAATCTATGATAAAGTTTTTATTAGAATTTTCATTTGCAGAAGGTTGAATTTGATTTGTAACAGGTTGATTTTGAAATGAAAAAGGTTGAATTTGGACTGAAAATTCTGTATTTTCAAATTGATAGTAACTCCGGCGACATTGTGTATTCTATGAAATCAAATCACTTAAACAATAAAACAAAACAAAACAATTTGTCTGATTGTTTCTGGGTTATGTTTAGGCAAATCATTTTGCCTGTTACAATAAAATACTTTTTGTTTGATTTGGTGTATAGCCAGCCTAATAGTTTCATCTATTGTACACTAATTAAATTGATACGGACTTTGTTCATTTGAAAATATTTGAAAACCGAAAACCCGGTATTGAACCAATCAAAACCGGTATTGAAAACCGGCTACAAATGGTCCGGGATCCCGGTTTTCCGAATTCCGCGATCCCGATTTTGCATGCTCTAATACAGCCACATATCATTTATGCTCCATAAAATAAGATTTATATTCGTAGTTTATCTTATAAAAGTGTTATAAGGTAAGACCTATATTTATTTATGTTTCCCTTAATCTTAATCTATATTAATCTAAAGACCAAAAACCAATGAAACGTTGTTTCGGAACAGCCCAGAAATATATTTCAGAACAGTTCAGAAACAATGTACGTACATATACTATTGGATCCTCATTCCGCGGTTGTTGAGATTATAAAGAAATTTATTTTGCTATCTGAATTCTTCTTTATATTTGAATTGATTTATGCATGCATATTTCAATTAAACTTACAGACTATAACAACATCAATTATTTTATTATTTTAGTAAATTTTATTTTTATTAATTTATTCCACAAAAGGCAAATACCAATTGGCAGTAATAGAAGTGATGCTAAAATATTTTTATCGTAAAGCAAATTAGGAGCCTTCTCCTCCTATTCTATTTTAATAATCCCGAAAAAGGCAGAGAATTAAAATTAAAATAAATTTTGTGTTAAAATAATTTCCTTACTTATGAATCTACTAGTTTCTATATTCATAAATTTATTAATTACTAAAATAATAATAATAATACAATATTTAATTACTAATAAATGTTGTATTTTCGGAAGGTGGTGGTATATTTAATGCTAGATTTACTATTATGTAGCATTGTAGCAATACTGCAACTCAATATTTCGTGTATCGCTGGACGTCCAGACCAAGAACATTTCTTCAATGTTTTCCATTTAATATGGTAGTCAAGAAACACAACATTATTGTTTCGGGGCTGTTCTGAACATTTTGAACATGTTTCAATGATTTGTATCTATTTATTTGTTAATTAATTAATTTATTTACTAATTTACTCAACAGACCTTTATGGCCCAACTGACAATTAAAATAAAAATAAAAAATACAATAAAACTATTATTAGGGGAGTGTAGTCGGTTATGGGACACGACCGGTTGTGGGACAGTCGCTGTGTCGACCATATTGAAATAATACTACTGAAGTCCTAATTGTCAAGGACTAGTTTTTCGGTGAGCTCACTTTTGATTCGACATCTACTTGGCCAGGCGCATTAGGTATATGTTTTCCGAACATCGAGTTGAAATTCTGCTTAAAAAATTCTTTCGTGTATTTTAAGTAGTCTGATGTTCATGAGTAGATCGTCCTCATAAGGTGAGCATAATGCGGGTACTCATAGTTTTTGGTTTCTATTTTATAATTCACACGCGTTTGTGATTGATTTATAACCAATAAATTGTAATGATGTCACTCGCGAAATGCTGCCATTTCCAGTTTTGGGACAAGCGGGTACCTGTTGTGGGACACTGTATTTTCGCGACATTTGTGCAATGACATGTATACAATTTTATGAAGCGAAGATGTATTGAAGAATCTTGACGTTTAGTGATTTCTAGAACAAATTTTCATAATGGGGTGAAAATAATGAAAAATAAATATAATTTAATATATTTGCTCACTGTAGCCACCATACACATTAAATGAGAAATCATTCAATGTGAATTTCTAATAAATTTATTACAATTACGGTAATTTTAGCAGGTTTTACGGTAATTTTCGGGAGTGTCCCATAACCGGGCACAACATTTTTTTTCGCCAAAAATCAGACCTTCAAAAAATTGATTAAAAAATAATGTATACTTTTAATGTAATCGGTTGACTTTGTATTGAGTAAAGTTTGCTATTGATCTTAGCTTTCGTGTGGTGTTCATACCATTGCGTAATATTTGATTAGTAACTTTTTATGACGGGTTTTCAAAACGTGTCCCATAACCGGTTACACTTCCCTACATATAATAAATTAAATTGCACAACTGGCAGAAACAAAAACAAGCAAAACAAAGCTCCAAAAAAAAATAAAAAAAATATAAAAACAAAATTAAATAAATAAGAACTAAAAATTTGATCTACCGCAGCAAGTTCATCACACCACGCTAGATCATACTTTCCAGAAACATATGTTCAATGAATCTCTTGAGATTGAAGTGTCAAAACAATATTTTGCTATATTCACTGCGAATGCAATATTATGTAATGGAGTATAAGTTCCAAAGTTAGTGTGGTGAGCTTTAATGGCTAAAATTGACTGATCACGTAATATAGTTACTACTATGTACAACGGACCATAGTGTCTAGGTACCCGAAGTTCTTGACGTTCAGCGCTGAACCCCTACCCGAACTAATCTGAATATTCTACTGGGAGCAATCAGTAATTCCACACCAAGTAAATACGGAGAATTAACGCGACCAGGGCTGGGAGTATGATCGAGTCGTATCGACTCGAATTGATAAAAATTCATACATATTTTTATTTGCCCAGTTTTTTTACTATGTGTTTTTATCGACTCGACTCGACACGACTCGATCATACTCTCATCCCAGATAATAAGTCATGCACAAAAAGGACTTTATCAATTTCCCGTCTTTGCTCGAATCAACTTAAACCCAATAAAGGGCATCTACTCTTATAAGGAGGCAAGCGAATACTATCTATAGTTGGCGATTCGACAAACGATAAGTGAATAACGATAAGAGAATCAATAAGCGATATTCGATAAACGATAAATGATAAACGATAAAATTTTATCGTTTATCTTATCGTTTATAATTTATCGTTTATCGAATATCGCTTATCGGTTCTCTTATCGTTTATCGCTTATCGTTTATCGAGTCGCCAACTTATTTACGCCCTTAGAGCAAAGATAAAAAACTGCCTTATAAATCCCAGCATAGAGTAAGCATTGGATACTACCAATGAGAATAGAAACAAAAAGAAGAGAACCAAACGTAGTGTATTTTTATTTCTGAGTAAAATAATTCGG
>JANTOP010041424.1:0-10602 GCA_027564815.1 Symmerus nobilis | reverse complement strand
AAACACATTTGAGGAAATGAGATGACTGCCTTTGCCATGTACCCTATAGGTGAACTGGGGGCCGGTGCATGAGAGGTTGAGTGTTTGACACTACACCTTCTATGACATCGTCACTCAAAAATAATATTATAAAATAAAAAATTCTATGAAACAAATGTAACACTGTAATATATTTTTAAAGGGAATTAATGATCGGGAAATGTGATGAGAAAATGGGAAAATGTAATAGTTAGCTTATACAAAATATCTTCCCATGCTAATATTATAAAATGCTGTGTATTTGACCATTGTTGTATATCCCGTTTTCATCATTTACTTTCTCAAATCGTCTTCATCTTTTTATATGCATCCAGAAATTGAGTTACAACTCAGAATTTCGTTTGTTTCGGAGTTTAGTTATCTTGGGTTAAAATGTCTTTCAATCAATTTTTCTTCCGTCAAATAATTTGTTTGAAATGTCGATTAAGAGTTCTATCATACTTCGAATTTCCTCCAAAATATGAGTATTTTCGAGAGAGAAGTAATTAAGTAAACTAATTGGTAATTAATAAAATTAATAATAAAACCAAGAAATGCAAATTAAAGAGAAAACTCGCCAATTGTTAGCTATGAATTCTGAAATTCCTAACATATTTAAAGTAATTTAATACTGGCTTAAGAGTATTCTTATGAAGTAATCTAGTTATTCTGAACATTTTTTATTTAAATGTTATATTATCTTTACTAAACTTGTTTTTTGAATTTTAATCCATTACATAAATGCATATTAATTAATTTATTGAAATATATGTGAAGTATATTCTTTGAAATTGGTGACGCAAATATTATACAATAGAAAATTTGATGTCGCGAATTCAATGATCTAAAATTATGACCTTTTATTGTCTGCCGTTGAGTAATAGATTTGTGTCAATAATTTATCATACCAAAATGAATATTAAAAGAAATGTGTTGACAAATTTTTTCTACAAGTTATTTTACAAGTCTTTAAACAAATCCACATTTCGTTGCAATTTAAAATATATCTTAAGTTACATCTAGTTGGAATCGAGAAAATGGACATAATTTTCACAAATTGTTTTGCTGTTCTAATAATTGGGATGAAATATACTATCGAAAAGTACCTATTTTAAAGTAGGTGAAAGATTTTCTGTTTTGACAAAATAATAATACAACTTTTTGTTTAAACACTTGCGTTGCACATAATATCTTGCGAACCGTTTATCTAAAACCCTGTTTACCACGCCTATACCCATTTTACCCAAATTGCTATATGTTACACAATCAAAAAAGTTGGTATAATCACTGATCTAAACTCAAAACTAAATTAGATTGGGTTAGTATATTGTATTATTAGGGGCCTGAATGAAGAATTTTGGAAAATATTGATTATTGCAAAAATGTCAACAACTTTGAAAATATGTACTTTCGAAAGTATATATCACTTCATAATAAATATTTATTAGAACGGCAGAAATTATTATAAATTTTAATATTATGAAAAACATAGTTTTGAAGATTATGTCGATTTTCCCTATCCCAATTAACAGCTGTTATATTCCTTCGACATATAGTTTTTCTAAATCCAAAATTAACTATTATTACGTCAAATATACCGTTCTGCCTGATTATCGAGATAATATTAATTTATGAAAATAAATAAAACAAACATAATTTTAATAATTCATAGAACGAATCCAGTACATTTTGTGTCACAGGATAATTTTGGGATAATGAACAAAATTACTGAAGAATCATACAATGTGTAGTAATTTACATACCAAAGTAAAAGATTATTAACCCAATTATTAATGTAAATACCTAGGATCCATTATAATTAATTATTAAATAAAAGTGTTGTGGTATATATTTGTATATTAGAATATAACATAAATATAAAATTTGATACAAGCTCGTCATTTATTCTAGATATAAAATTTGTCCAAAGTATTGGAACGATATGAATTCTTTTCATTTAACTTATAATACAATTCTAATTTTTTGATTTTATTTTATACCCCTTACTTTTCTTACCGAAATCTGTTTAATAATTTTTTAAATTTAATTTGCTAATCACCAATAGATTAAACAAGATTTTCACACTAACAGATTCAATCAACAAGAATTAGTAAAGTTAGAGTTAGTTAAATTTTTTTAATGCTTATTCATTCGGATATTAATTATTTATATATCAGAATAATTTTCTATACTCTTATTACGTTTAGAATATAATAAATTAAATCCTGGAGTTCATATAATTACATATAAATTACGTTTATCATAGAATGTTTGAATTAATTTTTAAAATTATTAAATAAATTTCGGTAATATTAAAGTAGAGGGTATTTATTAGCTATTAACTTAAATTTAGAACGAATCAAAATAAAATAAAATGATATACAAACAGAGCTTTAATTTGAATATAAATGTTAATTTAATTTTTGTATTTATTAATATACTATTTTAAAAAATTATCTGTAAATAGATATAAATAAATGAATTAATAATAGATATTTAACTGAATTTATAAATTGATGTTCATTTGTATGAGGAACATTACGAAATGTGTGATGTTTATTTTGGCACTGGTATAATTCCATTTTAAAAAACGAGAATACTCATGAATATTATTAACCAACATTTTTAAATGGACTTACACCACTATGGAAATAAACGATTCATACATTTTATAAATTTATAGATTTGTATAGTATTGTACCTACTATTGAAAATTATGTAAAGATTTTTCACTATCGAAGTACAGGCTTTTGATTGGGGGACAAACCATCAAAATCTCTCACAAAAATTATGCAGAGTGAAAAACTAATAAATTTTCTTTTTATTTAGTAATTATAAAGAGAAAATGTGAAGAAGATGACAAATTTAAAGCTCTGTACATCAATAATGGAATTCTATGTACCGAATTTCTCTGGCATTTAAAACTTTTTTTTCTATATTAAATACAATATATGTTTCAATAAAGTTAAATTTTGTAATATTATGAGTATGTGAAGAACTTTTTGAATAAGAAACGCTTTTCGAGAAGTATTCACAATTCATAAAAGTAATTCACTAAATCACAGATCTACGTAATCTTTTCATGTTCAATCTTCTTACAACGAAAAATCAACATTTTAATGAACAGTTGTTAAACTATTTCATCATTTTAAACTATATATTTCTATAAAAATTAAACTTTTAAATTGACAATAATGTAAAATACTAATTATAATTTATATTATTTTTATTGTATTCTTACCAATTTTAAGATGTTGGCAATATTTATTATAAGATGTAAATGCAAGAGGTATATTATTACCTATAAACTTATTTAGAATATCATTTGCTGACCAATACAATAGAATAATTGATCATCATTACAATAGCTAATTAACTTCTAAAAGGTATATTAATTAGGTAAATCTAATGAAATATGGGAAAATGTAACATATCCACCATAATTGCTTTCGAAAGTAAAATTTCTCATATTCCTTGGGTTTCCAAAATGTGATATCTGATCTAGAAATTATGATTGGCATGATTGCGAATAGTTCTTGCGAGTATCATTCCTTTGGTATAGTACTACAAGGAGGTGGTAATGGAAGTTTTCTCGGACGAGAAAATGTCCTTGTTAATTTTCAAGATATAATTCTAAAACACCAGAGGGGATGATACATATTAACGGCGATTAGTTTGTCAATGTTTAGAAACAAGAAATATTTTAAAAAGTCTATCCCTGACGGGCCAAATTCATTTGTAATGCAGAAATCCGCCGTGTTCATATGATGTATGATGGAAAAGTGTTATTAGAGAAATTGCCACCTACCCATCCCTTCTCCATTTATGCGGAAATTGGGCGATATTTGTTTATGTTTAATTGTTATATTGTAACAATTTGCTCAACAATTTAACCCAACCATCTATTTTAAGTATTCTGGAAATTAACAAAATGACAAATTTGAGTGGAGAATTATTCTCAAATTTAATATTACGCAAAAAATTAAAAATAAATTAAATAATTTTCAGGGTGGCAATTTATTTATTGAAAGAAACTATATTCCGGTGAACAATATATAAAAACTTTAAAAAAATGTTGAATCGATGTATCCGAGGAAATCAAATGTGTGCACATATGCATGGGACGTTTATTAGAATATATTCTCTTTGCTATTTCTGACGTTATTATTTATTATTGACCAAAATTTAATATTTTAGGTAATTTCCATGTTGAGTGTCTCTGACTGCAGTTAAGAGGTTATGATGTAACATTTTGTTAAGACTAACCGTGCGGTTAATCACTTTTGTTTACTGTGAAATGAGTGCCGAATTAATTTTGGGCCAAACGAATTCTATTCGGGTTTCTACAAATATGTGAAATTAATTGACAAAGTTTATTTTATCGATAAATATTTCTTCCACATTTTGATGCCAATTAGTAGATCAGACCATTTTCTACCCCTTAGACCTTCTTATGGAAATCAGACAAAGATTCGAAAATATTTAAAATTGTTGGATATTTTATTTAATATTACATATTATAACGATTTTTGGAAATTCGAAAATTTCTAAAAATTGTGATTCAACAATTTTATGAATTGCAAATTTTCATTTTTAAAAATAGTAACAGAGAGTCTCCTGAAATTTGAAGTCTTGATGAAATCTGAAAATTTTATAAAAATCAAGAAAATTGAAAATGATGAAAGTTCATAGGAATATTCAGAGGAAAGTTCAGAGAAGAAGTTCAGTTCAGGATTTCATTTATTTTTTGTAATTTGGTTTAACTTTACCATTTCTAATAAAAATCCAAGCATACCATGAAATTATTTGATATTCGATATTCGAATTCCAAATCTAAAATTTTATTTTGTGTTTCCGGACTTATGAAATTCTAGAATTTGCAGTTTACTTATCGAAATATTTATCTTCATTTCAAATAATAATATTATTTGTATAATAATTTCTTTCTGTTGGTATTTCCAAATTGTTTTTTAAATGCCTGGAGATAATAAAGGGCCACCACATTAATAATATCAGATAAATTATTATATTATGAAATTTATTGGTGATTCATTCATTTTTATGTGCATTTTAAATCGCTCTTAGATACTAAATGAATTTTTAGCTAGTTCAAATTTTACATGAAATAAAATATGTTTAAGATATTATTGAGCATGTTAGCAGAGATTTTTGAAATTTACTTTCTGTTACGAAAGCATTTTATTACATTTGTTTCAATTCTAAATATTTATCCATTCTTGTAGTTGTTTTTTATAAATCCAACCAATATAAATCGTAAAATGTTCAAATTCAAATCCAGTAAACTAGTAATTCTATGGAAACTACACCTCACAAACATTAAGTTAATTCTCTCTTGGAACGAAAATACACGCATGAAATTTCACCCAAATAAGTTTACACAATAAAATTCTACTATCAAAATTAGAAACATGAATCAATTTCATAAAAAAGTTGTTATTCTCAAAAAAATTTCACTCAACGAATGTTTGGCTTAAATGGGGTTTCCGACTAGAGATGCAAAAGATTCGAGTATTAGATACATTATACTCGTTATTTTTAGGATCCGAAAGTAACGAGTATTCATTTCTAGAAATACTCGTTACTTTTATTCTACTCTATTTTGTTGGTTTCGCTTTCATATTATTCCACTACCCATATTTTTGTTTTATATTGATTTTGTGTATTTTATTTTATGGATACGAGATACGAAGCAAAGTATATAAACGATTCTATATTCTACACGAATAAAAAATTATACTATATACACATGTATGAATAAAATAGCTTCACGTACATAAGGCAAACATTTGTTTATTTTTTCTATATATTTGGGTTCTCTGTACCAAATAAAATGTACTAACACGATAATACCAAGGTCAACAGATTCGAGTACTCTATCTACCGATATAAAATACCGTGTATACATTGACATTTAGAATAAAGTAGCAAAGGTGCATATAGGTACTGGTACCTAATACAATGTAACGAGTACTTATATTTAAATATATCCGGGTACTCAGATCCGAAAACTAACTAAACTTTGCATCTCTATTTCCGACCTATCAAAAGAATAATTATTTGTTCAACATTTTTCGCATCATATATATACGATACGCAAAGCAAAACAAAACAGAACAAAGCAGTAAAAACAAAATCTAATTATTTTCAGTCAGAAATTAGAGTGATAAAAGAAACTTATAAAAGAACTATCTCTAGTACTATATACCAAACTCCAATAGTTTAAGTTTAAATAAAGTAAAATAATCGAATTATAATAGACAATTTTCTTAAAAATGTTAGTTTTGTGTATTAAATAACACCTTTCAAAAATAGATATTAGTGGATTTTTATGAACGCCAAATTATACCTAACTATAAAATCTTAACGCACATTACAGAATACATATATATTTCAATACAAATTTAATGTTTAAATTTCGGTATAACGTAACAAATTAATATATTTATATTTATAAACCGTAATACTTAAAAGAATACACCCATAAATAATATCAAAAAAATGTTATCAAACAACCCTAAACCAAAAAATTTTACCAAATTTATATAAAATAATCAAGAAAATAGACATCATTGTGTAATGTGTAACAACTCGATTAGATATTATTTTTAAAGATGCTTAATTAATCAATAAAACAATAGTAATACATTTATTTTAATAGAAATTTTAATTGCGCAGGCGCAAACCGATTAATTGTTTAATTTATGTTGTTTATTAAAATTTTAGTAACTGGTTTATTAAATTATATATTTATCATATTATATTTGTTTAAATTATTATACAAGTAAAATGTCGTTAAAAATCAGTTTTCCATACATCAGAAAGTAATAGTAATTATTTGGTATCAAAATACAAATTTAAATAATAATAAATTATAAATTATTAAATAATTATAATCTTATGATTTCCCATTTTGAAGAGAAATGATTAGGTCATAATAAAATTATAACATTATAAATCTATAATTTATATTTTAATGGAAGCTGCAATGAATAAAAATAATTGTATTATTTTTACGAATCAAAAAAGAAAATTTAAGTAATTAAATTCGGTATTTAGATACAAATACTAATAATTTATATAAATACAAATATACTATTTATATTTAGAGTAGAATTTATGAATAAAATAAATACAACAACCTACAATTTATTTAGCTAAAATATAATTGTAATAGTTTAAACATAATTTATTAAAATATTAACTACGAGAAAATTTATAAATGAAAAACAATTTTTATAAAAATATACGGGTATTCCAAAATATTGTATATAATTCATTAATATTAATTAACAAAGTAAAAAATATATGTATGTTTAATAAAAGAAAATGCTTTCATCATTTCAAGCCCCATCAATCTTATAATTATAACACTAAGGTGCAAAATTTGAAAAAATAAAAAAAATTAAACTGGACTTGGTGGTTTTTGATAATTAGGGGTCGCTGATCATAATGCCATCATTAGTTTTTGTCCTACACGTAAAATTTTTGAGAAAATTGAGTAGAAATATGACGATTTTTCAATGTATTTTTGCTCGCAATTCAATTTCGTTTTCAATATAATTTTTTCGATTTCGTTTTCCATATAAAACGCTACGAATTAACCGTGTTATTGGGGGATACCTGTATAAGTGTATATAAATGTATCTCTCGAATGAAATATGATTTAGTTCTTGTTTACAAATATGTTTGAATTCAATTGATCAACATTTTAAAGTTTTTTTTTGAAAAAATTCACTTTTTTGGAAGTATTTTTTTTCGAAATGTGACTTGTAGGAGAAAAATTAATGATGCCATCGTGTTCAGCACATACGAATTATCATAATCCACCTAGTCTGTTCTCATTTTTTTTCTTAGTGTACCACAGTGTAATTATAGCGTTAAATTTAACATATTGGTTTTTAAATTTTTGTTTCTATGCTTAGGGACATGATAAGTTATACATGATAAGTTTAGGAACTCTGTATCCTAAACAAACCTGGTTCTGTAATGGAGAAAAATCTTATTTCTACTAATTTGTTGAATTTTTTACAAAACAAATCAATCTCTCCTCATCGCAATACAGAAAGGGATAATTTGATTCCACATTTGTTCGATCGTTTAGAAATCTGACAATACACTTGATGTTTATAATACACTATTTACTTAATATAATATAATAATATATGCTTGGTCAGAAATAATATTTGTTACTTTTAAAGACCTCAATACTATGTAGGTAATTCGAAATTTACTAGAGGTTATCCACCGGCTAAGTTCAACAATAGGCCACTACCCCAAACACTGTACATTTCTTTGGCATAATCGACAAGTTAACAACCGGGTTGACGATAGGTCTAGTGTATGACCTCTAGTCTTAAGGTCTGTCTACTGATATAGCAACCCGATCATTTATTAATTTATTTTAAAGTACTGTAATTAACGTTACAAACAAAACTTCTGATCCACGGAAACCTTATCAGTTACTCTAAAGTCATCCCTGGCGTCTGATAGATAGATAGATAGAACCTAGCGGGTGTGGCAACAAATGCCCGGTAACCACTGCGGCCACAAATGGACCTATTGTGGCATCCCGATATGTATTAATTAGGTCTAGTCAGTTGTATGCTGGACATGAAGCGCAGAATGTGCCCTAGTTATAAGTTTACGATATCCGTCTGGCGTCTGATAAGTTCGCGTTTTAATTTTTATTGGATTCCAGCACACGTTTAACAGAGTAAGGAATTTCTGGGTTTGACCAGGAGCTTGATCCAATCTTCCATACTTGAAAGTCGATAATTGTGTTTAAATTCTACAAATGAAAATTCTTGAGAAAAAGAAATAAAAAAACGTAAATCAAAAACACGACTAATTTTGAGAAGTTTATTTGTGTATATCAGTTGGTTTAAAAAACAATTTCAGTGTAATTTGAACCTAGTAATCGTAACTTTAGGTTAGTGAAAAATTTCGCATCTAATTGTGTATTTACATAACTATATACATACATCCTATAATTTATTTATCACTTTAGGACTTTCTACGATATTTCTCCAAATAGATGCTGTTCGGCATTTGAGTTATCCTTAGTTCCCTCTTCGGATATTTTATCGCCAGTCTCATTTCCATCATCATCTTCTTTTGCTTTAGTAAGAGTGTTAGCTCGTTGTAGTAAAATCTAAAATTAGATATCTGGTAATTTCCCTTACTTTTCTTAATACAAAAAGTTCTATTTAACTTGATTTCTTCGAACTTCCGCATTTGCTAACTTTTCTTCCAATTCAACTAATGTAGGCGGACTTCCAGTTTGTTCGACTAACCTTTGCAATCGTTTTGGTGGATGTTTACGAATTATACTATCTGAATTTTCTTCACCACCTAATGGTATTTCGAATGCTTCTGATGGAGCTTTTATCAAACATGTAAAAACAAAAATATTAAAATGTCGTATTTTAATTATCCAAACTGATATCGAATCAATTACGATAAACTGCTTTTGTTTGTTCAGCATTCCCATTTTGATTTAATTGTGCGGTATGTCCATTTTGTTGCTCGCTCGGTTTAGTGTCATCAACAACGCCAGTTGTATTATTCGATGAACCGCATCCCATTGTGTATGTATTTAAAGCAACTACTTTCAGTAATAATGTAAAAAAGTTGTAGAAAATCCTCTATCCAAAAACTTTATTATTTAATATTTATCATAAAAATAAAAATCATTGAGAATCCATTATATTTTAAATCACTATTGATGGATATCATTTATATTATAATCTTGATGCTTGCATACCGGATATGCTGCATTAGTTTAACTGAATATCTAATCGAAATTATATTCCGGTGTTAGAAATATATTCCTCGACCTTCTGAAATATATATAAAAACACGCATGTGTGCCATGGAACAAACTAATTATTATTATTAGGTTATTATTGTTATGTAGTTATGTAGTTAAATTCTAATACCTACCTATATTACATAGGTGCAAATAAGCGAATTCCTTTTTTAAATAAATATAGTTAAGTTATTACATTAATTACTTTAAATTACATATAGAAATAAATAGGTAACATAAAGTTTAGGTATATTCGTAGTTTGTTTGGTAGGATTACCTGCGAAATTAGATATACTTACGTTCCATTATTTCTATTGAAGTTAATACTAGATTATGTACAAAAAATCTTTTAAAATCCAATGAGTCTTTCAGGAGCCAAATAATCTGTTTCTATATGTGACGCGTCGTGAGAAAAGGGACCTTATCTTGCCTAGTTTTCATAGTTTTCCTTATCTAGCCTGATACCATTGGATAAAGGATAAAATTCTGAAGAGAATGCAGAAAATCGCCCAAAAATGTATTCAATTGGCGACGTTATGGCGTATTGAATTCTATAGTTCAAAAATGATAGTTTCGAGATAATTGGGGTTAATGTTTGGCAATATTTTTTACTTGTTTTTATGCCATTAATAACTGCTAGAGCGCACTTTTGTGTTTAATTCATTACCCTCCAATCACCAAAATTTTTGAAAATGAATATCATCCCCCCCCCCTTCCCATTTTTCGGGGAATTGGGGGAGGGGGGGGGGGGCCAA
>JANTOP010041413.1:0-10602 GCA_027564815.1 Symmerus nobilis | reverse complement strand
TAGTTTTAGTAATGGTTGATCATATTTAGAGGGTGGCCCGTAGAATCGATGACCATGATGCAAAACGTGTCACCCTACTGTATATAAATGTATTTCTCGTATGAAATATGATTTAGTTCTTGTTTATAAAAAGGTTTGAATTCAATTGATCAAAATTTTAAAGCTTTTTTTTTTTGAAAAAATTCACTTTTTTGGAATAATTTTTTTTCCAAATGTGTCGTGTAGGAGAAAAACTAATGATGTCATCGTGTTCAGCATACCCGAATTATCAAAATCCACCTACTCTGTTCTCATTTTTTTCTTAGTGTACCACAGTGTAATTAATTAATTTAGATTATATAAGTGATTCAGATTTAATCAGTGAAGTGTATATGATTAAATAATTTATGTAGCCTTGTCTTTATCTTCCAAGTCGACCGTATATGGACCTTAATTATCAGGTACTACAATTCCTTGGGTTGGTGATATGTAAATGTTTGAACAAATAAATAAAATAAACTAAATAAATATATAACATATTGAAATAGGCTTCGTATCTAGGTATCAGAGGTTTGGTTTGGCTATTGTTGTCCTATTTCTAAAATGAAAATGCAGCAACAAAATTATTTGAACGAGTCGGCACTTCTTATACGACCTATTTTTAAAACCTTCCGATTTGCTTCAAATAAGAATTCCCTTAGTACCATGCACTGCTTTGGGTCCTCTTCTTTAGATTACACAATGTTGGGTAAATTTATTAAAAAGTTTTTACGCGTGAGTGAATATTTTGTATCAACATTTTTATAGCAATAGCATCTAGTTTATTATAAAGTTAACATCAAATTGCTTAATATCGTTTTGTAAATTACATATCTTTTGATTCCTTTAAGGGGATCGCACCAGTTGTAGCGCGAAAAAATAGGTCATTTTTAAGATTTTTTTTTAGGAAAACTACTAAACTTTTTTATAATATCAATATATCATCTTAAAGTATAGACAATAAAGATCTTTTAGGAATTTTTTTATTGAAATATATTAATAGGTTTAATTATAAATGGCCATCATATATAGTAAGTTTTTAAAAACCCGTTTTGCGGTGACCTGAACTGGAAATGGATGTAGTTAAACAACAACATAAACTAGTCCTTAATCGTTCGATATAAAAAAAATATGAATTTTTGACAAAATGGCGGATATTCAAAGTTAATGGTTCGATTTTCACAAAAAAAAACGACCGTTTTTTGGCTGTATAAAAAAAAGTTGCGTTCGGAAAAAAATCGAACGACTAAGGACTAGATTTTTATGTATTGAATAAGCCTGCAAAATTTCAAAAAGATCGATTCAGCAGTTTTTGAGTAATGTTGGTCACCGATTTGAGAATTGGCATTTTGAGAATAATGGGTTTAAAGTTTCAACTTCAGTTCACACGCTTCTCTTTCAAAGCCGATATCTCATTCAATTTTATTCGGATCGACTTGAAATTTTAAGGACTTATTTTTAGATACTTATACTTCAAAAAAATGCAAAAAAGAAAAAAAAATTCGATTCATACAAAATTACAAGTGGTGCGATCCCCTTAATGATATTAATATAATAAATTTCAAAAAAATTATTAATGTTGACAGATAAGTGTAATTATTATTGTTGCATCAGGAAGATCCCAAGACGATCGCCAAAAATCTGTAGGTAAATATATACATCGTATAAATGATTTAAAGTCTACAATCGTATGGGCGCAAGAGCAACCCACATAAAATAAATTTTTTTCCGGGGGCATTTCACAAGATCAATGTTAAATAAAATCAACAGATCAAAGTTTGTTTGTATATTATTATAATTTAGATCGCAATTAAATTTTAAATAAATCTGTATAAATTAATATAGAAATCAGTATTGAGTAATAATAGATAGTTGGCTATTATATCTACATATGTGAAATTACTCTTCTGCAGAATGACACATAATTATGAATAAACTGCTTCCCAATAATCACCCTGTATTATAAATAATTCGTATGGTACGCTCAATCTGAATATAATATAAATAAAAATCGAAAATTCAATGGTGTTACCGTTTCCCTCTAAGCATCCCAACGAAAAATACATTTCCATTTTTTGTAAATGGATAAAATTTGGTCGCGGATATTAAAAGAATATCAAACAAAACCGCGTGCGCACATTTAAACCGCATCGTTGTCTCCTTTATGAAATTGTGTGACTTTTCCTTTACATTTTTTTTTTATAATTCTCGTGTTGCTGGTTATGTTGTTATGTTTTCGTGTTAATTTTATTTTTAGAGGCGCGCATTTCGTTGGCAAAAAATAAAGGCGAAACATGTGTTAAATGTAACAGATTCACACCACCGAATTCAATTTTACAAAATGTCTATTGTTTCAGTATTCTGTACGTTACAAAATATCCACTGCACATAATTTTGTATGCGCAAAAGGTTTAACATTCTCACTGCTATTTTTTCTGTTTCTTACCTTTTTTTTGGAAAAAAGGTGCAAATTATTGCTGTTTTCAAAAAAATATATATTTAAAGGGACACAACAATAAAGAATATTTAAAGTGTAACAAGGTTGAACAAAATGTTAATATAACAATAAGAAACAATTTTGTTTAATACGTGATTATTATGTAAAATAACATTACAAACAAAAACATAAAAATACAATGTTTTATTTATAAACAATTGTCACAGGTATAAATGGTTAAAATATTGATTTTTTTATCGTAAAACCGGGTGTAACCTAAAGAAATATTTATAATAATGCCTGTTTCCTTTAAAATATTTCTAATATAAAATTTAGTTCTTATTTTCTTTTTCATGTAGATACAGAAGTGATAAACTAAAGTGATAATTAAGTTGTTCATACAGTTACACCCTGTACGTTTAATGTTTTGTAAACGCAATAAATTTTCGTAGATTTATTAATAAATAAATTACATACCAATTATTTTGATACGAAAATTAAATTATAAATAATTTGTCAAATATATTAATATTTATTTATTACATAAAAGAACACTTGAGTTATTAGCGGTACATTTAAGAGGTGAAAAATAAAAAAAATATTTAGATTAACATCATATATTCATTCATATTATGATTAAGTGTCATAAAACATCAATTACTATATTGATTATGATGTCTTATATTTATGCCTTTATGACATAACTCTATGCGTATTAACATAAATTTAAATAGATAATTCGGATAATTCGCACGCTTATGATATACATTAAGAAGAAATAAATCGAAATTCGAATGGCCTAGAGGCATCTTTATGTTAAATCTAAGTCTATGAGTTATTATAAAACTAATAAGAATTATTAAAAAATATCAAATTTAAATGAAAACATTAAATGCTTATATGACAAAGGCGGGCGGCAACAATAAAGAAAACCGTTACAAAACTAACAACGGTGAAAAAAAAATCGCATTTTATAATCTTACAATTTAATTCAATTGATTATAATTTCAATATGAATAATATTTTATATAAATAATACTGAAGTATTGATTTTATTGCAATTGCTCAATGGATTAAAGTAACGTGAATCGATATTTAATATTTTGTGTTTGCATAGTTTCGATTGAAGGTTTTTAACCCATCTCTGTTCTCATCTCTTATTCAAAACGTTCATATTATTGATCTCTCCTTTGGATGGCCTTTTCAACTGTATTTCTTGCGAAAAATTAGCGAAATTTATTAATCATTTTGACATCATTTGCACTGATAGAGAACAGCTGATACTTATGATGAAGCAAATACTTCTCTGCACAAAAAAATATTACAAATATAATGCATATGCAATCTGATGTTTAGCTTATAATTTTAACTAAAGTAACTCCACTCCATGCCATTTATTCGTGGCGT
The DNA here is from genome assembly GCA_027564815.1 of Symmerus nobilis. Lineage (NCBI taxonomy): Eukaryota > Metazoa > Arthropoda > Insecta > Diptera > Mycetophilidae > Symmerus > Symmerus nobilis. Next base: position 6,740 of record JANTOP010041413.1, on the reverse strand, counting down.
GGCCGTAGATCAGTGAAAAATACTGCCATTGATAAATTTCAAACGCTGTTGTGTTCGTCTTCGAAAACCCATTCAAATAAACTATCACTCGACCCCCATACTATTTAAAATTTTCAACCCCCTGTCTCCCCCTACTCGGAAGCTCGGTGTGGGGGTTTAATGAATTAAAAGGTAGACTGTAGGCTTTGATATGATATGTATAAGATCAGAGCTTATTGGTAAAAAATATTTTTTGGCGGGGTATCTCTCTATCGGAGGGGGGTGAAAAATTGAAAAAACTGAAAACCCCGATTTTTTTTAGAAATTTTTTTGTAATTTGTCATTTTTTTAAAATAATATCTTCGAAATGCTGCATTCAATGCCGGTTATTTGAAATATCACATAAGAAAATCGAATAAGCCGTTAACGAGTTATCAGCGTTAGAATCCCGATATTTTAGCAAAAATATGACCCTGTATTCGTTACTGTAAGTCGGATCGCGAAACAAATACGTATCGAATATTTTTCCAACCCAAACAAATTCTGAAACTTTTATCAAAATCGAAAGGGGTCGGGATCAGTGGAGGTAAATTTGGCGTAGAAAGGCTGCATATTTACTAGATTTTGAACGAAATTTAATTACTGAAATACGTTCGGAACAATTAAATCTAGGGTATGATTAAATGTATGTCGAATATATCAAAATCATATCGCGGATCACTCGTTTTGTGAACTGAAATTGATCACGGAACGTGTACATTTTTGGATAATATCAAGCCTTAGCATTACTCTGGGATTATGAACTGCGCGAAACAAAATTCATCGTCTTAAGAATATTGCCCAATTTCTAAAATTCTCTATAATTGTCCCTATAAAAATATGATCCTAATTTTTCATTTGCGAAAACTAAAATAAGCAAATTAAATGTATCTAATTAATATATGCACTAACTTGGAAACTATGTATAAGGATCATTTGACATTGTTCGTGAAATTTATATTATTTAAATTATTTTGAAAGCTTTTATATAAGTCCAAGAGGTCCGGATAATTTTTTCAGCATTAAATCAAAAACAATTCTTAAAACTTATACGAGTATACAACTTACGCTCGAATGTATGAATGTAAATTAAACATTTATTAAACCCTAATTAAAATCTGCTAAACTTTAATAATGACAGCTCATGAAGCAGGAAGCAAGCACAAGGAAGGTACCTCCGGTGTCCGGCTCCAATTGCGATAATTTTTGGATATGATATAGTTCTTGAAAAAATAAGAGATACATATTTTTTTAAGCGGCCCATATTGATGTTGAAGGGGTGAAATCCACCCTCGTAGTTGGGGGTGAAAAGTGGTAAATATGCTGTTTAGCATTAAAGAGTGCACCTATCGACACGAAATTAAAAGCAAAATGTTTGTTATGTCGAACAATGAAGATTACATATCCTATTTTTCATCTGCCTCCCACTTGGGGGTAAGCCACCCCTTAACGTAATTAACATTTTCCTTTTTTCAATATAACTGATCGAACGATCAAACGAAACAAATTTTAAATTTTATTGTGTTTAAATCTCTAGTTGACCATTATTTGGTTTTTCCCTAAACGAAGAATTAGGGGTGAACTACCCCCCAAAGAGAAATGTCTGTTTCCTGCAGCTAAAATGGTTCAAGATCGCGTCCGATGTTAAAGTGATGTATGGAGGAGTTGTTCATTAGATCATGCTGGACCTAGGAAAAATGTTGAAAAATATAAATTAGGTGCCTGCTGCCTAAAAATTATTCGTGTTTTGTTCAAAAGTGTGGTAAAAAGGCGTTCGATATGAAAATGGGGTATAACAAAGTTAATCAACATGCAAAAGTGCATCCTAGAAAAATATACAGTAGGTGGCGCTGAGTGTAAAAAAATTGAACTTTGTCAAAAATGTCGCTTCGGTTACGTTGGATCGGAACGCGATTTACTACAAAGTTGTTGCGTACGTCATTGCCCATCCAACGATGTGCAACACAATACGTAGTTTGGTTAACCCTTTAACGGCGGCGGAAAAAAATTTTGGTCGGGCAAAAATTGAAAGTGTTAACCTAAAATGTGATTGGTATTCAAGTGATTGGTATACGCGTTGCAATCAATTGGCGTTGGAATTTTTTCGCTAGCCCTCTTAATAAAAAGTCGATTTTTTCACCAAAAAAGGAAGGGGTCAAACTCTCGAAAACGGGACATTTTGACCTTTCATCGCCGATTGCCGGAAATTTTGTTCGGCGGCTAAAAACGATTTGTTCTACGAAAGTTACGTAGGTAGTTGCTCCACAATACAAAATAAAAAAACATCGAAAAAGTTAACCCTTTCATGCCTTTCTGACTAAATATGGATTTTTCAGAAAATCATCTCTACCTGAGTGGGGGAGGGGAAATTTGTAAGTCTCACATATTTGTTGGATAGACAATGGACATACCTATCGATTGATGCTAAATACTTCGAGGCGTTAAAAACAATATAAAAAAATATACAAAATTTTAAAAAATAATTTAAAATTTTTGAATTTTGTTTTTATCGCCGATTTTTCAGTGCATCTATCCATTTTCCATAGCGCATATATCATTATCTTATGATTTGAATAGGCCCTATATATTCGTATAGAAAATGGAAAAAGTTATTTAATATAATAAATTGCGGCAGTTTTAAGAATGATAAAAATAGGAGGCATGCATTACAAAATATGTTGGAATGGAATTAACTTAGATTATTGCATACAAATTTTGAATGATTCACTAGATATGTTCAAATATGTGAGACTGGCCGGTTTTTACAAAAATTCAATCCTTCGTATTGACTTAAAATTTAATTTATTTTCTTTAATACTACATATATTGCAAGGTAGAGAAGCATTTTATACATGTGATACAGTTTAACTGTTAAACGTTTTTCAATTCTACCTGTAGAATTATGCAAAAACGCGGAGTTCCAGTTATATCTATGCTGAATTCGGAGTAATATTTCTAATACGGAAACGGAGTTGCTGAGTGTTAAGTAATCAAACAATCTTTAGAAAATAGATTACAGTAAAGTAAATTAAAGTAGAATAGTAAAAGTAAACTTTTACAGGACATGCGCTTAAACAGAATAGAATTCTTTAAAACGCTTATTATTTTGCAAAACATTAATTTAATTTATTATAACTGTTAAGTTTTTACTTTTATTTAAAAGGGATGAATAATAAATATTTTTTCCCGCCGAGAAGTTTGTTAGACTTTTATCGAAAATTTCTTTTACTACAAATTACTACAACCCCTCAATCTATTCACGTTAACAGATCATTTGCTTACATCTCATCTCGAAACTTAATTATGAATTACACTGACGTTATATACAAGTATTTTATTTATTTACATATTTGCATTATTGCAGAATACTTTTCTTTAACAAAAAATTTATTTGAATATTCAATTGCTTTTATTATTTAAAATTAATTCAAAATGCTACCCGTAATTACGTGTTAAAGTGTTATGCAAAGAAAGAGATACTTAACCAAAAACCGTTAACGTCATTAACAATTTAATTAAAATTTATTGTATAGGATGACAAAAATTAACCAAACGGAATGCCCTATTCAAAACTAAATGTGAAATTATTATCCTCGCAAGCATTAATTTTGGTTATAAATATCCGAGTAAATATCAGAAATACCAAACAATTTATCCAGAAATGCAAACATAAATGTTCTTAACAATTTTATTTTGGTTTTGAACAGACTATAGTTTATAATATGAATATATGTCAAGTGTATATCGATTGCCATAAATCACACAATTAAATATCCTTATAAAAAAACAATAAGTTTAACGCGCCAGTTTGTTATCTCCGGAGATGAAAAAGGCGAAAAAATAAAATAATCAAACAGAAAAATGCAATATTATTCTTGTTTACCGTTTAATAATCGTTTAACCTGGGGCGCTTGTCAATTTCTCGCTAAACAATATGGCAAGAAGAATCTAAAGATCGTTATATTGGTTTAGGTGCTGCACAATGGAAAGCAAAATCTTGAACCCAAATTGATTACGATTTCTTCATCCAACAATCCTTTACACAATATGCATATATTAAAACCAGAATACAGCAACAAAATAAGACATTGCGGTAATGCATTTATGTACATACAATTTCATGCACATTTAATGTTCAGTTTTCATTGCAACTAAATACATTTTAATATGACTATTGAACATTGTTCAGAACAAAAAAATAAATAAATAATGATGATGCGTTTCAGCTGATTGGGTTATACAAACAAGATGATAAAGTGGAAAATCATACCCATCTATTCATATATTAAATATTAAAAATATTTAGAATTTTTCCTGTCCCGCATCGGTACATTTATATATTGCGTGTTCTTTTGCTATTAAGAAATAACTTGTTATACGCCCACACAGTCGTGGTTAATCAAATAATAGCGATATAATTGTAATGAAGCTTGTAAAAGAAGATGAGTCAAAATTTACCATCTCATTTTGCTAGACGAAAGTATCACACCACAAGAAACAGCTCTATAATTATTCTCACGCTAGGCGCCACTTACACATACGATTTTAGTGTATACCTCACCTACCATGCACAAGAAAAAACGAGTAGCTAATACAACAAATTTATACCGTAATTTAGACTAACGCGATGCGCCACTGTTCGAAACATACAGTTTATCGCTGCAGTTCATTGCAAAAACTTCAGTAAATGTTTGCATATATTTGTGAAATAACATTTTCTTGTTGCTGTATCACAGTATCAATTAAGCAGGAAAATATGTATTTGTTAGGTATAATAAATAGGCATTATACCTACATTTTTTCCGTAAATTTTAACAATGTCAACAGTTTCTAATCACAGTTTTTGTGAATTTTCTTAATAACACCGTACAATTCCGGGGATATGTTTATCTACACATATTATTGCCGGATAATTAATCAGGAGCTGAGCCTTGTTTGAACATTTGACATAGATCGCGTGTATTCATGAATATATCCTTTTCATTAAGGGGCTACACCACTGTGAAATTTTCAAAAAATCGTTTCTTTTTTTTTACATTTTGTCATTATATGTAGGTTCAAAAATTTTGAAAAAAAATTTGAGAAGAAAATTTCTTTCCGTTTCAGAGTTATATGCTGTATTATTTTTTTTTTATTTTCAATTTTGTATGCAAAATGAATGTAAAGAAAACTTTAAACGCGTGTTTCTCGAAATGACATTTTTCAAATTTGCCGGACTCGTAACTCAAAGACAAATTATCCGATTGACTTGAAATTTAAACTGAGTACTCTTGAATATATTTATTACACGGTCAACTAGGATATTTTTGATTGGATGAAAATTTACGAGTTGGCATTGAAAAAACGACAATTTTTTTTGGCTCAAAACCAGACTTTTTTTTCATAACGACACCATTTTGTTGGACTTTGATATTTTTCGATAATCCTAGTTTATCGTATAGGAACAACCTTCTACTTTAACGACAATTTTTTTTTCTCGGTTTCAGCTACTCAATCGGCCTCTAGGAGCCCGGCAGGGGAGGAACTTTTTTTTTGTGGCGCTTCCGAAAGCAGCTCGACAGTCGCTTGGATGTGAATATTTTTGTATGAAAAAATTATGTAATGGAGATCAAATATAGCCAAATATGTTCTCAATTTCCTGAAATATTTCATTGAGTACTTTTCTTCCAAAAAATTCCCGAAAATCACCCAAATTTTCAGCGGTCACAGTGGTGTAGCCCCTTAATCAAATAAAGAGAATAGATTTTCCTCAGCGGCGTGCAGTCAATATGGCGTGCAGAATTTTTTAACGGAATTTTATTAAGGATTTGAAATTAAATTTAAGGATTCAGTGAGAAAATTGTAGAACAATCTTTTTTAAAAACAACAAACCCCTGATTTTACAGGGGAGAGGTGGGGGGGTCGATATAAAAACAAACCAGCAGCAAAATCAGCTGTTTTCAGGAACATTGTTATAATTCTCTGGGAAATTTAACATTAGGAATTTTCGATATGAATTCAAATAGTGGATGAGCTACATGATTTATCAATTTTTTAAGATCAAGGGGTCACCTACCACCTTATATGTTTAAAATTCTCTCAAATTTCGACTTGCACAAATTCAAATAAAATTGATCGATCTATCTAACGATGACGATTTCTTATCAAACGATGGGAAAATATGAATACGACGATCTATCGCAGACGCGAATTTGAGAGACGCCTTCTTTCTAAGTTATTTACGAAGAGTTGTTATTGAGAAAATTTTCTCGAGAAATTAACCGTTTTGAATCTTTTCGTTTTCTTACCAAAACAATTTTTTTTTAAATTCTTCTGGCTATCTTGTAGAAAACTGATATTTCCGGGAAATTTTCTTTGTAAACCGGAAAATCTGGCTACGTGAAAATAAACGTAAGGATAAAATGAACAAATTGTGGAACAAACTTCTCCATAAAATTCATCCCCTGCTTTTAAGGGAGTGAATACAGGGTGTTCTATAAAAAATGGAAATTTTCTTGAAAAATAGTCATAATTTCCCAGATAATTAAAATTTGGAAATTTTAAAACGTATCCTTATAGGGAATAATCAGATTGAGCTGTGAATACTTCTATCCCCCCCCCCCCCCCCCCCACGATTTTGATTAAATTAGATTATATTATCCATTTAATAGCTTCTAAGAAAATCCTTTCCCAAAAAATCAAATTGAAAACGGGTGAAAGAACTAGATTACCACCTTACCCTA
>JANTOP010041402.1:0-10603 GCA_027564815.1 Symmerus nobilis | reverse complement strand
CAATTCAAACATTCGCACAAGAATTTTACCACGCGATAACCAACGCGGAACCCCTAAATTTGTTCGTGGAACCCCAGGGTTCCACGGAACACACTTTGGGAACCACTGCTCTACTCGTATAAAGCTTCTAAACCACAGCTTCAAAACAATTGAAATACGTGTAGAAAACCGTTCCATACGTGTTCAAAAGGTTCAATAAATTTTGCTGCTCGTTTGGTGCTACATTTATTGTTTTAGACGAATTTTAGTTACGTTTTAGACCGACTTTGTATGGAGACAAAAATTTGCATGAATTTCGTAACACATTTCAAGGAGATTAAGTACGCTAATTCGACCATTTTACCCATATTCAATATTTCGTTGACACTCTCGAAGAAAAACTGGAGTTCCAGAAAATTTCCCTCAGAACTTGAAGAATCTAATCACACGGAATTTTTTCTATATTTTTATTGAATTAATCTAATGAAGAGAATATTTTGAAAAATATTTTAGAATTCATTGATATTGCAGAAATAAACATTGATTACTGTTTTGTATAGATCAAGTTTACATAATAGGTAGGTAAATTTTACATCGCTGGGCCATATTTCAGAAGGTGTGCTCTGCGCCTTCTGCGTATTTGAGAGCACGCCACTGTGTTAAACGAATTAGACAATAGTGTCCGCTGGATACACCGATGTACGAAAGATACTCACACTAGAATCTTTGAATCCCAAAATTTGCAGTTCTGATCTAAAGATTTTAAGGAATATTTGGAAACACAACAAAACTTTCAATCTACGATCAGCGATTTGTGCAATTGATCAAGACAAACATATAAATTTAAGTAGAAAGGCTTTCAGGTTGAAATCGCTTCAATACCACCTGAATCTAGTTTGGAAGAAGGAACTCAAAAGAAATTTATAAATATCTTATAAAAACAAACAACAATAAAGCCACTGCGTATAGTAAAACTAGAGTATAGAGCTTTTAATTGAGCGTTATCAATTCAATCGTCAACTCAAACAACTTTTATTTGAATGAACTGGAGAAAACCGATAGGAAGCTTTTTGCCTCAATACACAAAGTTGTTAACTTAGATTAGAATTGACTATAGATGAGCAAATATGTTAAAAAAAATCGACAATGGTCAAGCAAGCAAGAAATGGTCGGAAGGAACAAAAAAAATGTTGAAAAATGTCTAAAAACTTTGGGAATGGTTGGAAAAAGTTAAGAATTATAGAAAAACGTCAAAAGTAGTTGGCAAAATTCAGAACATCTAAAAGAATGTCTAAAATGGTAAAGAATAGTAGGAATAAGTTTAAAATTTGTCTGAAAAGGCCTGGGAAGGCCGACAATAGTCCTAAATTTTGGACAAATTGTTTGTAAAAAGTTTAAAAAAATGACTAGTAAAACGACTGGAATTGTCGGTAAAGAGTCAGAAATACTGAAGAAAATCTTACTTCGATGAAAATTCAAGAATGGTCGGGATAAACTATAGAGCGGCACTGATTTCCACGATAACGTTCCGTATAAAAATATAATTAGGTCAAGGGCTAACAGGACAACGAAGTAATACTATTAAGAGCCAACTTAGAACTTTATATTAGGTTCATTTTCAAGAAATAACTCGCAAAATAATGGAATATCCCCTTAAGAATCTATATACGCTCAGTTTCAAAGTAACAGGATCAATGGCGTGCAGGCTAATGTGCAGAAGGTGCAGAGCACACATGAAATATCAACAAAATCGTAACCAATTATTATATTTAATAACTTTGAATGACCTTTCGAAATTTTTGAAGCATTTTTTTTGGGAAAATTTCAAATTTTGTTAAAGGATCGTATCTGGATAAAAAATAAATTGTTTAACATTAAAAATTAAATTCGAAACTTAAAGCTTTCGTTGTGCTTTTAATAGCTTGGATAAGCTTTCTGCTAAAATTCCATATTTTATTTAAATGTAATGAATCGGATTAAAATTCGATTTCAAATTATTTAAAATAATATTTTAATTTTACGCTTTCAATAAGCTTTCTAGGTTTTCAAAGCTTTATTTGGGAAAAAATTGAAATTTCGTTAAAGGATCGTTCTTTGTATAGAAAATATATTTTAAAACGAAAAAAAATTAGGTTCCGGAAATTAAGCTTTCTGGAAGCTTTTAAGTTTTTGCAGAGCTTTTGACCGAAGTGTTTAGTTTTGATATTTTCGTATTTTTCCTTAACTAATTTAGTAGCTTTCTGCATCATTACATTTTTTGAATTCGAAGAAAATAATTGGGAAATCCGGATCAAATGTTAAGTTGTCCGATATTGAAATTTCTCGGTACGAATAGCCCTTACGAATTTTTTTCTTATAGATAAATTTCAATTCTTCCGAAATATTTAATTTCTGTATTTTTATCTAACTGTTAAAGCAACTTTCTGCGTTTTTATATTTTTTCAGACCGAAGAAATCTGCGCACAAATTCTGCATATCTTATGGAGACGTTGACTGCACACCACTGATCAGGATCTCCCCAGAACTTTCGCTAGCTATAGCCAGCCTTGAAAGATCAAAAATTCGTTTAACAGATTTTCCAATAGAAACTTTGCCGGAATCTTCCCGAAAATAATTTTAGGAGCCATTACTAAATGGCCTCGATTAGAATCTCGATATTAAGGAATTTCTGAAGATTTGAAGCTTTGAAAATGACGTTATGTCTGCAATTAAAATTTTTTTTTAAGATTTTTAAGTTTTTCAGTGCAGCTATTAAATTTCATACTGAGATTAGCCCTTTCGATTTACTTTTCGAAAATTTATGTGAAGTATTTCTTATAGAGCTCCTAACGGGGGTGTCACCCTCTTTCAGAACTTTCGACGTACTAAGAACTCGTTTAAAGTATTTTCGACCGATATTTTGATCTCAACCAGTCTGGGAAGGTCTTTGGAGAAGTTTCTTTACAGTTTTAGGGAATTTCTAGAGTTGACAGCTTATTGTGAGAAATTCAAATTGACGGTTTCAATTGTAGGCATTTTTAACCAATTTTTTTATATTTAAAAGATTCTTCTTGAGCCTTTAAAATTTTGGTAAACTTTGCAGCCCGTTGAGAGAATTTTAGAAATAAGATTCCTAACAGTTTTAAACCATTTTTAAGCGATTCAGCTTATTTCAGATCTTTTAATTATATATTAATGTACAAATTGTAAAGATTCCGAGAGTGTCAGTAATTTTATAGCTCAGAGTAAGGCTCTGAATATGAATGTTTTCCTTTATATAATAGAATAGCTAGAATATAGAGTAAAAAACGTTTCTTGTGCTTCCCACGTCATATTTCAGAATTAACTTTCTTTAAAAATATTTTCATAAAAAGGTAAAAACAAAAGTATAACTTACGTGCTAGCCATGCTTCATATTCAAACCGGCGACGTTCATTTAGACGTTCCTTGGCCCGTTCAACAGCAGCCTTAATTAATGCCGGATCCAAATCAGCAATAGCTGGGAGAACGGGTGGCAACGGTTCAATTAAAATTTCATCTTTAGATTGATCGATAGCTTTCTCCAAATCTTTAGCATCATTTTTCCAAGCACTCAAGTCTAATGAACCGAGCTGATTACATGTTTGACGGAAATTCCTATTAGGCAGCAGATAATTTAAATCGAACATTTAGATTAGATATTCACATATGGATACTTACAAATATGGATCATCTCGAATGAAAGCTTTTGGTTGTACTCTTGTCACACCTCCGGACGCACATAATAAACCAGCTAAAGTAACGCGTCTAATAGCTTGAAGTTGATCAATAGTCAACGATGACGGTGGTATATCATTTTCGTACCAAAACCGATCACTATTTCGTAAATTAGCAAATTGCAGTGACAATAAACAGGAGAGAGTTGGTCCGAAAACGGTACCGGGAGCGGGATATTCAGCTAATCCACCTGTTAATAAATCAATATCTTCGGCATTTTGATAGATATTCTCTAACGATTCTCTCGATTTCCGACTCATTCCCGATACCCGTTCAATGTCTTCGAACGTAATGCGACTGTCTGGATTGTATTGGGCGAAGCGGGATTCACACAAATTTAAAGCGTTATGATACGATGGAATACCGTGATCACGTCCTCGTTGAATAGCCAATGCTAAGGGAGTCCAGTAATCGTTAAATTCAGGATCAGCGGGTAGGTAGGTTTTTTTCATAGCCGGTGTTGAAATTAGGGTGTCTGGTGATACGGATTCGTTCATCATAGCCGTCGGTAGCATGGATAGGAAAGCAGGTAGGGCGCTTACAGCAATCTCATTAAATACACCGGATCGGACCGAACTCGAATAACCTGTATAATGTTTTCCAAAAACCATTTTCAAGCTTTCCTTATTCGAAATTTGTTGTCCCAAAATGATTGGTAAGAATTCATTATAAGTTATGTGTTGAATTTCGGCTGTTACGATACGCCGAGATTCCAGGAACAAAGCATTGTCTGACCAGGTTGGATTATCTTTAAACAGAACATCAGCTATCCGATTATGTTCTTTTAAGAGGATCGTATGTAATGAACCGATAGCTCCATGATCACCACATCGTGGACAAGCACTAATATCTACTTGACCGCTACGATATGTTCTCAACGCCTGGAAATCCTTTTCCGTTGATCCATACAATCCGGAACCATCAATAAAACCGGACGCTACATTCATTTGGTCACGGTATTCAAACGAACAACTACCAAGTTCATGAGCTGGAGCAGTTCGCTTGTATTCCGCGCAATCCGGTCCCATTCGAACGTAACATTGATCAATTTCATCCGGTGATAAATGCTGTGTTTCATTACGACAACACCGGATCTTTGAGAATGGAGTCGTTAACTGAACCAAATCGTACGTTAATAAGGAACCCCAAGCCGGTAGCATTGCTGTTATGTGAGGATGTGGTATCGTATCATCGATCGATTGTTGCAATGATTGGATGATTGATTCTGGATCGGGTAGGGAATGCGATCCAATTGATGTCCTCGGTATACTACGTCCATCAGCGTAATCCGGTTTTAGTAATCGTAAAAATATATCACCTCGTGCACCCCAATTCCGATGGATGATATTGTTACATTCGGCGGATGGGGCACGGAATTTACTGGGCGGACACGGTAGCTCATTTTGACCGTTCTTACATGGGAATACGTTTGGATGTTCGAGTTGTAATGCAAACCGGGCTCGCGCCTTTAAATCGGATGGCGTTGATGATGAATGGGAACAGTGAATTCCTGATATTAGTGTGACTAGATAAATACTAGAATAGATAAGAATATAACCAGGAATTAATTAAATTTATCGTTTATCGTTAGGTAATATAATTAATTGAATTGTTTGTCTTAATAATAAATGTAATTTTAAATAATAATTGTTCACTGCTATTCCCGCATACATTTTTATAAAATCTGGTTTTGTAATTTGTTCCATAATTGATTTCACACGAGACAAGAAACGGCCTTGTACAGGGTCTACCAGATAATTATTCTAAAATATTCTTAAAGATCGGCATTCCTATATAGGCCTGAATATATTCGTATATGTACATAACGTAGGTTATTGTAAAGGTAAACTTGTGCAAGACGACTTTCGCAACTCTAAGTACAATATTGCGGTTACTTAATATAATCTAAGAATGGTAACTTGCATTCAATTCTTTTAAATTCTTCTCAAATATATCATAATAAATTCGTAAAATATTTCAAAACGCTGTGACCATACAACTTTTACAAATCTTAATCAATAAATTAAACAATTTATAACGTCAAGAGGCCATTATTTAATGACGATAGCATGTAAAATAATTTCAAGTCATATTAAAGAGTTACTAATTTTTTGCGCTAATTATAATTTCATGATTACTGTAAAAATGCAAATTTGCACATTTAGCGCATGGTAATGTCAGTTATTAGAAAGGTTGTAAAGATCTTTGATTGAACTAATTCGGGAATATTACAATCAACTTGATGATTACAATCAACTAAGTTATCCATGGACAAAATTTTGCGGTCTATATTCAGAAGAATTAGAATGTGCAGGATTGTACGGAAAGATTCTTATTTTACATTATAGATGTCGTCATTGCTACAAATAAATAGCGTGATAATTTCAATTTGATTTGGCAAGACGATTGTGATAGATAGAATTAGAATTTTACCTCCTTCATTTTTGACTGTAAGCGCGTCGGAATTTAAAAGCAATGAACCACATTCTGGATGCGCAGCCAACACCGAAGAAATCGTCGAAAATGTTTAGGAATTAGTTCAGGGAGACTGTTTGAAATAGCGCATCAACTACACATTTGATTACTAATTTAAAATTCAATGGAGTGGCTGTATCAAAGGAGTGTTTGTAACGAAATTTGTAAAATGTATTATTGCTACTATTATACAATTATTTTAAAGAAAATTATTATCTCTATAGGTTTGATATTAGTTTGATATCAGGTGGCCCATCACTGCTACTGTTCGCATTTATAAATCGAAATATTCCGCCAGGGAAAAATTGAATGTCGATTAAATTAAATTATTATATTATTAAAATTAAATAACTACGTGGAAATTTGATGACAGATAAAACAAGATTTTGGAGAGAGATTTCTTGGGTTGGTGCTAAAAAATACTCATTACGTTGGGAGGTTGCAATCCGGGCAGTTTTACAAGATTACAGAGAACAAATAAATTAGAAAGTAAAAAGTAAAAAGTGCAGAGACAATCAACGGACCAACAGAAAAAATCAGAGAAGAAACAATATGTGCATAAACGAAAAGATCAAGGAAAACGAAAAAGATCGAAGATTTGATGGAACAACATGACGGAAAAAAAGGAGGTGAAATTAATCGAAATCGATACAAATTATTAGCGTGATGGACCATTAGGTAGAATAGGTAATTTTAAGAAAACCCCCAAATAAATGTATATTCTTTAATTAAATATTGATTAAAATTTATACTGCAAGAAATCGAGATCGTTTTATTGCCTTTAGAAAAAAAGAATTATTAGTAATTCGTTTAGTTTTTCTTCCACCTACTAAAAAATAAAATAATAAATAATATTTCAGTTGTAAGGAAGCTGCTACAGATAAGTGAACGCAGATGAAACGAAACGGAACGAAAGGAACGAAAAATGTTTGTTATGTGTTGATATGTATATTTAATCATATTCATAAGTTAAGTATAAGTAGTTAGAAGCCCATCTCAGGGTAGGTGCCCATCACTGGTCAGAAAGACATTAATTACTTGAAAAGCCAAATCATGTTCCTTTTATACGTCGGAAATAGACTGATATTGAAGAGAGGCGGAAAACCCATGATGAGGGTATGACGAAGAGAAAGAGCCAGCCAAGCCAGGACCATCGTTGAAGGCAAACGTTGAATCATCGAAGGAAAATATAACCAGTTAAATAGTGCAAAGTGGACATAATTAAATTTTCGGTGGTGACGGACCATTTTTTTATTTGGACGTTATTGGGGAAGAATTTATCCAGCGTTGGAACTTAATGAAACTGGCGATTTTTTGGTAAGGAAGCAGTGGAAGCAGACGGTAGAACTGTGGGCGACGGAAGGAAGAAACGCGAGGCGATTGGACGAAATTTACTGCTACAAATGATTAGTTATGGGCCTTATGTTTGTTTAAGTACTCTTCTGTAATTTAGTGTTCTTAATGAAATATTTTGTTATTTAGGAAAAAATATATCAAATTTAATTTTACAATTGTACGACCTTAATTCCCAACCAGGGAAGTCGCTACATTGAAAATATGCCCCTCATTCAATAAAATGATTGCTTGGTATATAAGAAGAATTAATTATTTAAAATTTTTTATTTTAATTATTCTTTATTTTTTTATAATGTAAATCCATATATAATTTTTTATTTTAAATGTCTTGCATAGATATTTTTAAATTGGTTTCTTATTTAATTTTTAAATAAATTGTAAATTAAATAAAGATTTCATTTCGAATTTTAGTTGTCATATGGGCTTTCTATTATTATTTTTATTTTATGTTTTTATTTTATGTTACTGCTTTGGAAATTCAAAATTATTAAGATAAACAAATTATTTTGTTTTAATTATTTTAGATAATTTATTTATAGCATTTCTTTCCTTAATATTTAATTTTTAATTGCTTTAAATATTTTTAAGAATATTTATTAACTTATTAATTTATTAATTAATTAATCTACGAATTTATAATTTATTGATTTTAAAATAAAAAAAAAACTAAATATAAAAATTCTATTTAAAATGTTGCTGAGAAGCATTTTATAAAACTAACCGAATTCGTATCAATAATAAATATTCTCCTTTTTATTTATTAATAAATTTTAAAAATTTATTTGTTTTATTTTATATATAATTTTAAGCTTATTAAATATTACAAATTATTATTATTATTACAATTAATAAATTGCAAAATTTGATTGCAAAAGGTTTTTGAAAGTATGTAATGTTAATGTTTTCTTCAAAATAGACTTTTTACCAATTGCCTAATTTTGTATTGCCTGTAAAATTATAATTGTTGTGACCATTGATTCATGTCAATACTAATCAAAATTCTGAAGATAAGTCTATTGTCTTAAAAATAGAAAAAGAATTTAATATCTTAGATTTTGTTTTAGCGCAAAATCGGAAAATTGGAAAATTGCACACATTGGGAAATTTATAAAAATCCGCTAATTTCATGAATGTCTTAAAAGTATTAATTACCTCATAAGCAGATAATTTCTAGAAAATTCAAGATCGAATAATTTTATCAAGATCGAAAAACCTCAAGAAATTGAAAAACTTTATAAAATTTAGAAATATTATAAATTATGTCGATAAACAAATATGTAAAAAATCAGTTTTTGTATTAATATGTTTTCCTTGTTTTATGTTCTTTGGGGTGAATAAATACACCTAAATATGTTTGTTATATTATTTTTTAATAAATTGAATTGTGAACATTAAAGAAAAATGTGCAATATTGATGTTTTATTTTAAATTTTAGAGTATGCTGGCCCACCAATTTATTTTTGAATAAAATTGGCCCACGTCTCCGATGAAGCTGAACAGCGCTGCTTTACGATATAACCAAAATGTAAACTTTGTACCAACCAAAATTGGGTTTACTCGCATACTAAGAACATTTAGTATGTAGTTTTCTTGTACCGGAAATAAAAAAAATATATATTCTGTGTTTAAAGCCTTGTTTTCACGGCGATAGTACTCTCATGAGAGTATACTATCATGATATTGAATTGTTTTGATATTATTCGATTATTCGATAGTCACTCTAGCGCTCAATAGAAGCGCTAGAGTCGCTTAATAGCAACGGATGTTTATTGTTTTTGATGATACCCCCCTAATAAGATTAACCGTTTAAGAATAACTTATATTCTTATACAGGGGACCGCCTATCGTCACCATCCGATATGGCGCTGCTTCGAATTCGATCATTGTGACTATCACATATTATTGAAATAATAATTTATGATGACGACACCCGGGTTCGAACCTGCAACCTCCCTCTTCAAAGGCGAGTACACTACCCAGTATGCCAATGAATAGGTAATCTATAGATCGTTAGACGGTTATAGATCTATACGGTGATAATTTATGCGATGATAATGACAGGTACTATCACATAAACTTTCGCCGTGAAAACAAGACAGTAAGCCCTTTTTCCTACTTATTATCATGAGAGCTATTGTACTGATTTTTACATTAATTTATTTAAATTCAATCCAAGAGAAATCGAACATTTAATTATTTGAATTATAGAAAAAGATTATGCGGGATATGTATTTAAAACAAGAATTTAGACGATATAAAAATTTAATTGCAGAAAACTTTCATAAACTCGTAATCTCTTAATTCTACTTAATTCCTAGGCCCATCACGCTTTTTTCTTTTATCTGGAATTTTCTTCATAAATGTTGTTTCGCCAAACTTCGTATAATCCGAAGTAGTTCGTCTGAAGCAGTGATGGGCAACCTAACACCGCGATGGGCCACTATCAAAAATATTAAATTCTTAATTTAAACTTATAGCTAAACATCAAATAATCATTCAAACTCCTTATAATTAATTTTATATAAATATAATTATTACAACAATTTTATATAAATGCCTAAAGTAAGGGCCATCGAGAGGGGAGTGGGAAAGGTGGGAAAACCCCCGGGCTCGGGTTTCTAAAGGGGCCCGGAAATTTTCATATTTTTCTGCTTAAATATTAGAAAATTTTTCTGATAAAAAAAGACTACAATAAACTGTAAGTGCATGTAAATTTTACAGCTTTGTATCTTCTTTATAATAATGAATTATTAAATTATTTAGAAAAGTCGAAAATCTTAAGTGCTCCCACTTAAGAAATCAGCATGTTATTTTTATCGGAACAAATTTTACTGTATCATTAATTTTTTATGTCTTGTATATGGGCCCGTAAGTTGTTTAGTCCCGGGCCCGAATTTCCTCTCGACGGCCTTGCCTAAAGTCCAATAATATCGCCTCAGACAAAAATACATTTCGCTACACTACGTATGTATGAAATGTATGTACAGTCAGAAACATTCAGTTGTATACGGCTATCTTTTTTTAACAAAATGATATGTGCATCAGCGACAGCGAAGTT
>JANTOP010041391.1:0-10604 GCA_027564815.1 Symmerus nobilis | reverse complement strand
CTACGTCTCAAAATTTACAGAAGTCATCGCTGGGTGATCTCAAATGAAGCCAAGTTGCGTTTATCGCAGTGCGATCGTATAACTAGAAATTTAGATCATCGCAAGTTAAACTTGATGCCAAAAATAGGTATTCGGGCGTGCAGTCCGCGACTACACTTGCTATCATCGAAATAATTGCGGCTGGCTGCAAATAGTTAGACCTGCGAGTAGGTACTCTATGACAATAAAAAATCTTGCTGGGGTCAGACCTACCTTATCACCTGTTTATTAAGTTCCCTATCAAGTTCTATAAAGATTGCCAAAATATTTTGTGGTAATAAACGGCAAGAGCACTTCTGGTGTCCATTGATCGTCTAAATCCAGCATGTTATCAAGCAGCTGAAGCTTGTAGAAATTGAGTGTTACACGGGAACATCTATACATAAACTCCCTACAAAATATATTGGGTGATTTTGGGTTGATTCCAACCGAGTTTTTCGATGACGAATTTCTTATTATCGATTTTTGGCGTCATAAATAATAAATGGCGTAAATAATTTCGCTTTCGAATTTAAAGAATTTAATTTTTACGGGAAATTACAGACATTTCTACGAGTTGAATCTCTTTAAAATATTGTCTCTCATAAACGGTCGTGAATATTCGAGGGTTAACTTTATTCAAAAATGTCTCCTAACAAAATTTATTCAGTAATTAGAAACAATTCGGTATAATTAGATTTTTTCAGTTCCGAAGACTCCTGTCCCCAACATTTCCCCGGAATATTCTGACTTTCCTAAGCTATTCCTCGCTATTTTGATTTTTCCCCGGCAAATTCCTTCATATTTCACTGACTTTTTTTCGTGGAATTTTACCTGCGGAAGGTTCTGTTTTCTTCCAACTGTATTTTCCGCATTTTGCCATATTATTGGCGTTTTCCCGAATTTTACTGATGCTTTCAGATTTTAGCTCGCGTTTTGGACTCCTTTCCAACTTTACTAGTCTTCTAATGATTTTACCCGGATTTCTTTGCTTTTTCGAGACTCGTTTTCAGACTTATGGGGATTTTCATGGGGATATTCCCGACTCCCGATTTTTTCCTAACTGTCTTCCGAATTTTATGAAAATATTGAAAGGTTTTTCAAAATTGGAATCGTTTAAATTAGAACGTTTCTTGTTAACCTGAAAATGTTATAAAACTTGAGACAAATGTCATAAAAATTAGAAGATTTCATAAAAAAAATTTGGGAAATTATGAAATTCATAAAATTTCGTTAAAAAAGCAGGGTTTTTTAAAAATTGTAACATTTAAAAAATTTAATGAGTAGGAGTACCTCAGTTCAGATACCAATGGACTCCTGTAAGATTTTTTTAAATATCTGAACCTTTAGCGCGTTGTGGCTTTACTTCAAGCTTAAAAGCTATAAAATAAAATCTGCAAGGGCATGCCTAGTAAAATTATGCAAAATGTGGTTTGAACCGTATCATTTATAATTTATGTTAAGCGTTGTTATGAGCGTTACTGTTTTTTTACCAACGTTAGCGTACAGCGTTAATACTCGTAGATGTGTGACATCTCACTTCAACTTTTTCTCACCCTGTCCAATATCCAATTTTATTTATAAATAAATTTTTACTTCTTTAACCATTATTGTACATAATTTTATGAGCTGGTTTTATAAGCGTTTGGGGCGGTGCGGGCTAGCTACTCTCATAGTACGGATGTTTATTACTTATAATACAGCTGGTGGGATGATGGTAATAATGTGATATGTTAAAAGAAGACGAAAAAAAAAATATTCCGAATTACCAATATACCAGTGCGGCGTGTTAAAGTTAAATGAGGTTTTTCCCTCCCCCAAACCAGCTGGGGGGTGAGTTAATATTCAGTTCAAACCCAATAAATCTGCGCGTTGTCAATTTTTTTTCTTTTATTTTATTTTTTATTTTTTGTAGCGACTATAAAGGCAAAGAGTATCTGATTTCCCAACATAGTTGCTTTCCTATCTTTCCTTTTTGATTGTATAAACTACCGAATGAGTCTGATTTATATATGTATGTTTCGGGGAGGATAGTCAAGGGCAGCTCCTTCAATATCATAACAACTGGGTTAAGCAATTACATAAAACGTTAAACCAAAAAGCGGCACTGTATATTTATTCATACAACGCTTATATGTATTTAACGATAAACGCTTGGTTTTAAATCTATTTTTGGGTATTTTTGATGTGCCTCGAAGAGAAAACTTATATCATATCCTTTTTCCGAGATCCCTTTTTCGATGAATCCTATATATTATATTTTCTTTATGTTTTGAGCGGCTTGTGAAGGATTGTGATTTAAGGGTGAGGGTATTTTCTTTCATATGTGACATACATGTATCCGTTGAGCAGACGGGAAAGTTCTATAATCAATCTTGCTAGTAGGCATTAGACGAGACCTACTAATAATGTAGTCAATAGAAATAGTATAGGAGGAATACGCTTTAATTCTTCATCAAATTTGAGCTGGAATAAACCTACGCTTATTACCTTTTTATCTTATTTTCCGCTATTGATCATTATCTTGGAGTGTTGGTGCACATAAAGTACCCCATCCTTGAGTACCCCACAAATTAAAGTCCAAAGGATTAATACATTTTTCCAAACGTTTGATAACTTAGAACAAATCCGCAGAATTACGAAAATGTCAGAAAATGTTGCTAGAAGTTCGGAAAAATTGGAACAAGT
Organism: Symmerus nobilis; assembly: GCA_027564815.1. Classification (NCBI taxonomy): domain Eukaryota; kingdom Metazoa; phylum Arthropoda; class Insecta; order Diptera; family Mycetophilidae; genus Symmerus; species Symmerus nobilis. The sequence continues at coordinate 7,898 of JANTOP010041391.1, read as the reverse complement.
CCATAAAGGGTCGGGGAAAATCGGGGAAGGCGAGATAATTTCGCAGAAGTCGCAAAAGTTAGAAGATGTAAGCAAAATAATGTGTAGTTATCGGAAATAGTTGAAAAAAAAAGAATTCGGAACATTTTCTTCCGGAACACGGAAATTTGGAAAGAGAAAAATAGAAAAAGTTAATAAAAGTCTGAATATTTTGAAAGAGGTAGAAATAGTCCAGAAAAATTAGGGGAAAAGTCGGGGAAAAGATCAGGAAAAGTCGATAGAAAATCGGGTAAAATCAATTTTTAAGTCCATTCCCGGTTATGGATTAATGGATGGCATACAAAGTTTTACCAGAAACGGCCATCTTAGATTTTTAGAGCTCAACGCAAACGACTGTAACTCTGTAAGGGGATGAAGCAGAGAGATACTATACAGGTCCAAAGTTAAATGTAAAGGATGGGGCTACAAGAGGGGTATACCAAAAAGCACTACATATACAAGCGCTTCCATCTGGGGATTGCGGAAAAATGTGAAAATGCTGAGTTTCGATCAAAAAATCATACTAAATTCTATGAGCATCTGGGCGATATTTACTCCTCTTATAAAGTGTGAGCAATTGGTCATGGCATCGAATAGTAGTTCCAAAAAATTCCGCCAAAGTTATTAGTGGCGCTGACGGTAAAAAAACCAACTTTCTCGTGGAAAAATTCCATTTCGACCGGAAGGTGGAGACGTGCAATGAAATCATAGAAATTAGGATATAACTTTGGATGGGCGCACTTTTGGCGTTTTATTTGTGGACGCAAAAAAGAAATTTCTTCTTCAAAAAGAAATGTATGGGAAAGTTGTTCCTTACATCAAGGTAGACCTAGGAAAAATGTTGAAAAAAATTACCGCCTACCCATAGATGACGCTGAAGATTGAAATAACAGTTTTTCGTACAAAGGTGGTTCAGGATGGGGTCTCAGGCGAAAGTGATGTAAGAGAGAGTTGTTCATTGGTTTGAACTGGACCTAGGTTAAGAGTTGTGAAAAGCACCGCCTTCCAATAGAGGGCTGATGATCTAGAACCGGAATTTTGTCGGAAAGAAATAATAAATGGTGTTTGACGTCAAAGTGATGTATGGGGAAGTTGTTCATTATGTCAAGTGCCATATGCCAAACCAGCCATATGGGAACCGACCAGTGCTGGGAGACACAACAGTTCAAGACACCGTCCTAAAAGAAGTTGGTTGTTCCGAGGAGGGGAGTAGTTGGGGAGAGGAGGCGTGGAAGGAACAGGGAGGCAGTGCTGGGAACCACATGATAGTGTCTGATATATTGGATAGTGTCTGGCGTGAAATTGATGTATGAGAAAGTTGTACATCACAACAAATGACATATGTCAAAAACCAATGCTGAGCAACACAACAATTTGGTCTCTAAAGAAGGCTCCTTTTCTAAGTCCAAGGCAAGGCAAGTGCTTATGTACTTGGTTGGTTGGATGGAAAAGGGGCCTCAATTGCTCCAAATTTAACCTCTACGTTGTTGAGCACCTGGCGCACTTACTCGTATTTAGCCGAACCGATGAGGTCGGGGGAAGCCAACCCGGCGATTCTTTACAAACCCCTACTCGTGGGGACAATAAACGAGAAACAAAAAAAAAACCAAAACCAAAGCCGGGCAACAAGACCGGCAGGTTGGGGCGTACCCCGACAAAAAAGGACATTGCATCGTTAGAGGCACAACAACGATCAGTGATCCATCCCCAAATCTAAAAGTGATTGGGGAGGTAGTCCAAGAGGCTGGAGTGGTTGCGCCCTCCACCTCAAAACCCAGGTCCGACAAGGCTAGTTTCAAGCCTGAAAGACAAGGTGAACAGATAGAAGCCGAAGAGACTCCATCTGCGACCCCTAGCACAAGTGCTGTCGAGTAAGACAACATGAAGTGCATCCAAATTAATCTCCAAGATAAATTTAGAACTGGAATACAGCTGGGGTTCATTCAAGAACCCTGGAGTGGAAAAGACCAAATAAGAGGACTTCTAACAAACGCATGTAAGCTAATTTACTGTGACAACAATTTAGAAAAATGCCGTCTCTGAAGAAAATGAAATCCGCGGGAGCTGCAGGGTAGGGGTAACTTATGTTAAATGGATTGTGAGGGGTAAGGTATCTTAGGAATCACTAGATGAATGAGTGGAGATAAATTGGTATACAGTCATGAGAAGTAGTAAATGTTCCATTTTTCGTAATTTTTTTTACGTTCTCCGAACATCTGACGAAGTCCTGACTTTTTCCGAGTTTTCTATCTTCCGACTTATCACAAGTTACCTCATGTCTTTCTTGTGCTATGTTTCGAATCCTTTGGACTATTTCTTATATTTTTTTACTTTTCTTAACTTTACTAGTCTTTTTTTTATAAATATTTCTCTATAATTTACACGTCTATGTCCCACCTTCGCTTGATACTAAACAACTACTTGTGGTTGTAGATTTAAAGAAGAAACTAGAAACTGGCTGAGTTTCGACATAGAGTCACAGGACAACTTTGGATAGAAATCACAAAGTAACCTAATTTCTGGGTTAGCTAAATACATTTGTTTCGGAAGTAACTTTGCTATCTGCTCTTCATTCTATCAGATTTATGTATTCCGCATAGTGAAGGCAAAAAATTCAGTAACCATCAGTAACCCCATTCGCATAACGTATAGTAATACATCATGGACACATATACGATCACAATTCGTTTCAAAATTATGTACTTTTAATTGACAAAGCGTTCTTTATTCCGGCATTATTCTTTTTTTCGGTTTTGTAATTGGATAAGGATTCTCTATATCCTTATACGCATACGTATACATTCTCCACTCTGAAAGGAAGTCAATGAGGTTGGGTATTTGTGGGTCATAAAAGGTCGATCTTCTATCATAAATTTCAGGCAATAACCTTTTTCCGAAAGTCACTCTTAATCTGGGAAGATATGAAAATTAAATGTATATTTCCTTTTTCCGAAATAAGGAATTTATAAGGATTTAAATTTCTGAACTGGTAATCATAATTAGTTTCCCATCTAACAAGTAGAAGTTCAGGGAAAGAGAATTAACATGAAATCAGGTTATCTTCTTTCTAAAAAAAATAACAGCTTTAAGCTCATTTAAGTTAGTGAAAAATGGTTGTTTTAAATCAAATCAAGCTGGAAATATTCCCCGGATATTATATGCGAAACAAACTAAAAATAAATAAAAACCAGAAAATACACGTAACAAATTTATGAGTAGGAAGCATGTTTGTGTATGTTGTTTGTTGCAATATAGCGACCCTATCCCGCCACCGCCCACTAACTTTCCATTTGGTATGAGTCATTTACACAAGTTTTCAGTTTAAATCAACAGTGCACATACAGGAGGTTTTCAATTAAAAAACGATCAAAGGAACGAGAGGCTTCAGGTTGGCAAAAAGCAAACCCCACAACCGGTAGTGGTTGTGAAAATGTGAAAATTCAATGGTGATGAGAGGAGAAGAAAGTTTTTCATGTATCTATTGAATTTTCACAACAACCGGGCAACAATTTTTCTCTCTCAACTATTTCAAACTTATCTGTTGGATGGTTTTTTTTTTTGTTAAGTTCTGCACAGATTTATCTATTTTCTAAAACTTCTATAGTTTTGCTGGAGTACAAGGGAAAAAAATCGGAAAGTTTGTTAAACTTTCATGTATATGGATTAGGTCGGCCATTAATTGTTGATGATTTTTTAATTTTAACTTTAACTGAAGAAGTTGTAGATGGAGTATAAATATAGGCGTCATGGAAATAGTTATAAAAGGTTTTGAGGTTTTGACAGCCAGAACATTATCAATCTATTGACAATTAAATACTTGGAAGTTATCCTAGCCTCCAAATCTACCAGCAACCAACACGTAATATAAACAGCAAGGTCCGATTGCGGGGACTTTGCAGTCCCATGGATGAAGTCCCAAATTCTGTGTTCGCTTGATATTACGGGAGAAGCGGAGGATAGAGCAGTGGCTTATAGAATACTGTCTGGTAGTTAGTGAGTCCAATATTGAACCCCGCTATTGGTTTGGAAAGTTCCGAGATTAAAAATGGCGAGTGATAAAATAAACTACCAACTAGGCGAATCGCGCACCTAGTCGCGTAGTTGGAGACCTTTATAATACACTGACTGCTTTCCATCATCGCTCCTGTCTTAAGATCTTAACATCTAAGGATCTAAGTGAAAAGGAATCGATGTGACAGCATGCAGGTCATTATGGTGTCGGGATCGACTAAGTCTAATGGAATCGACGCTAAAAGACATGACTGCCTGGATAGTCAAAAACGGTTTAGTAATTAATGCAAATATCGACGTTTTATCTGAGGCTCGAAATACTTACTTCTTGTTATGCCAAAATCAGGCTATGTCGTTGATGCTTGCGACAGCATTTACGAAGGTGTCATGAAAGAGGGCGGTTTTGAGGAACTAACACTAGTAGGATGTGATGGAACTATAGTTAATACAGTGGCGAAAAAAGGGATCATAAAGTGTTTTGAGGAGAAGCTTAGTCGTTCACTTCAATGAACAATAGGCCGTGGCCTCTATACAATGGGTTCCAGACCTGTTAGTGACTGCTTACAGAGAACACCACAGGGAAAATTCTATAACCCATCCTGTGGGTTTTAAGGGGACTAATCCCCAATAAGTTGAAAATTAATCAAAACCGACCAACGCTTAGAAAGTTGATCTAGCGATTGGTTCTATAATAGAACACCTATTTTAAAAATGGAGTTTTCAGGCTTATGATTTTAGGTAAGCCACAGTGCTAATTATAATTTTGCGAGAAATGAATTTGAAAGGGTATAACCGCGGGGACAAGTGGTAACAGTCGAGAAAAGCGAGGAATAAGTATGAAGGTCAAGCAAAAATCAGAAAAGAGTCGATAAAATTTAATACAATTTCAGGAATGAAAGCGCAAGCTCGGAAGACCGGGAAATTAGGAGCAAAATTAGGAGAAAATACTGAAAAACGTAGGGACATTTTGAAAATTTGATGAGCAGTCTGAGAATCTCTAAAAATTTTGGGAAGATTCGCGGGAAAGTCTGTACAAATCAAATAAATTCACGAAATTCTGAAAAATATGCATAAAATCATTTTCAAAAATACTTGATCATTTTCAAACAACCGAATCCCGAAAAATCAGATAAAGGTCGATAAGGGCGAGAAAAACGTTGCAATAAACAAAATAATGAAAAAGTCCCAAGAATTTTCGGAGAAATTGGAGAAGGTTGGGAGAAACCAAGAATTTGTAGAAAAGTTGGGAAATGTAAGGAACAAATTGGGAATACCTAAGACAATTCGGTGGATCTCAAAGAAAATTAGAAAAATCAGATAATAATCCCAAGAAAGTTAGAAGTTGAAAAAGTTCGGAAACAATTTACAACAAATATGGGTGTGAGTCCGAAAGACTGGGAAAATATTGGTAAAGGTCGCAAAAAAGTCGGGATCAGATCTAACGAGATGGAAGAAGACAAGAAAATATTGAAATAAGTTAGAACAAACCTATGAAATATTGTGGGAAAATTTTACGAAATTCACGGAGTCAAAAAACTGTGAGTCAATTTCGGAAAGTTTGATAATAGTCAAAAAACGTCAGAAAAGTTGAACAAAACAGAGATAAAAGTTGGGAAAATGTTGTCCAAAAACAGGAATAGTATAGAAAGTTAGGAAATAGTTGGGATAATACAGAAAATAGTCAGAATAAAGTAGGAACAGCACGTAAAATCATTGGAAAAAATCGGGAAACACGCGAAGAGTCAGAAAATGTTGCATCTTCCTCTGCCTTATTCGATAAAATTGAGAATTTAATCGTAACGTCATGGTAACGCTACAAGAAGTTATTTCTGCCCGCCTTTTATCGAACAATAATTTTTTGTTTAATATTCCGGTTACAGGCGGTCCTGATAAAATGGTAATAACTCTCAAATCAACTCGCAAATATTATCAAATTAATCAGAATGTATGGGAGCGCTTTCATATAGTTTTCATTGGAAAGAAGTCGGTATATTTCAAAATACAGATTTTTGGCAATATGATAACTAACCATGGTCCTTTTACGAGAATGATTTAGCAATATGTGTCTATGCATCCAAAATGTATTAATGCGGAAAGTCTTTAAATTAGTTGATGAAAAATACAAAAATATCAAATCTAAACTTTTCGTACAAAAGCTCTGCAAGAACTTAAAAGCTCCCAGAAAGCTTTATTTTCCGAACCTTATATTGTACGTTTTGAAATCTATTTTCCATACAGACAACGATCGTTCAACGAAATTTCAACTATTCCCAAAAAAAGCTTAAAATTAAAATTCCAAATTGTGAAATTTGGATGAAATATAGAATTTTTGCGAGAAGCTTATTCAAAGTATTAAAAGCGCTACGTAAACTCTAAGTTTCGAACTTAATTTTTTACGCCTAATAATCTATTTTCTATCCAGATAACGATCCGTTAATAAAATTTCATCCTATCCAAAAATATAACTCCAAAAATATCGAAAGCTCGTTGAAAGCTTAAAATAAAAATGTTATTTTATATAATTTGGAATCAAATTTTTATTCGATTCATTAAATTCAAATGAACTATGGAATTTCGCAGAAACCTTATTCAAACTATTAAAAGCGCCACGAAAGCTTTAAGTTTCGAAATGAAATTTTATATAATTTGGAATCAAATTTTTATCCGATTGATTAAATGTAAATAAAATATGGAATTCACGCAGAAAGCTTATCCAAACTTTCAAAACCGCAACGAAAGCTCTAAATCACGAACTTAATTTTTTGCGCTTTAAAATCTATTTTCTATACAGAAAGATCCTTTAATGAAATTTCAACTTTTTCCAAAATAAAGCTGTAAAAATCTCGAAAGCTCATTAAATTAAAATGTCTTTTATATAATTTGGATTCTAATTTTTATTCTAAATATAAGCTTTCTTATTCTAAATATAAGGATAAAAGCTTTCTCATTCCGTTGTAAGCTTAACGACACCTAATTTCGACGGAATCGGCCCAGTAGTTCCTGAGAAAAGTGCATCTCAATTTGCCTTAGGAGTACCAATCTTAGGAGTACCTCATTTTGTTGTTCATAAAAATTGATTTCATCTTCCAGCGTAGCTTATTCGGCATGTACCTTGGATAAATGGTAATGGCCTTGCCTTCGTTTTAAATCGAACTGTAATTAATGACTCTGTCGGATATTAGTTTCCAGCTTATCATACATTACGTCGCATTTTTACTAAGTATGAAGCCTACTCCTCTTACATGTTCTTGCCGCCTAATTTATCTAGTGTAGAGAAAGGTTTCACCTGTTGCAGGGGTGCATAGGAATATATGTGATCGCAAAGCTCGTGTGGAAAACTGTGACACTCAGTCACGCATTTTGTTCATCAAAAAATATTCTTGCACTTCGATCCTTCCAACATATTTGAATAACCTTGGAAGCAATCTACGCTTCAACCTTTGACAATTAACTCGTTTCTCGTAACGATTATATTCATTCAAACAAGAAGTATTTGCTTATCCACCGCCATAGTTTCTACCTAAATTCAGTAAATGCAATTTATTCATTCATCAATCACATGATGGAACCGTTCCGTAAATCGGGTATGGGGATCAAAGAGAAAATTCAGATTGTCCACAAATAAAATCTCAATTAGTTGGTTAACCCTTCAACTGATGGATGAAATTAAATACCATGTCCTTTATTCACTATAAAGAAAATCTGTTTGCTTATTTTTCCGACCGATCTAATTAATTTCTTAAAAGATAATCCGTGGGTCGTTCAACGTATTTTCATCATCTTTGTAATTTCAGACTTCTGTTCAGTAAGAGAAATATATATGTAATATTCCGGAGATGGGATGGAAGTGAGTGGGTGAAATTAAATGA